>OX457087.1:21087670-21203848 GCA_949752835.1 Empis stercorea | reverse complement strand
CATTTGTTGAGTTAATATGTATATAATGTTATTGTTTTTTTTTTAATCATGTTCTGTAGGGAAAAGAAATTACATTTACATATAAAAAAAAGCTGCCAAGTAGGAAGAGTGCTTCATATTCCCTTTTAGATCAACCTAGGCTTTAATAAAAACAAAGAATTAACTAAAAGTTATAATATTTTATAAAACTACGTGTTTTTCATAATTTAAAAGTAAATATATTTTATGTTCTTATATAAAACTTATGATGTTATTTATATAAAATTTATACGAATGGTAAAAATGATCAAATTCTTATCTATATCGAATGGTTGAATTTATGATATAAGACAATATATATATATATATATTGCTTCATATATTGTAAATATATGAAGCTTTGTGGTGCGGTCTAAATTTCGAAAAAAAATTGTTCGAGATTTTGATTTTTCTGGACGTTGTAGATGTCAGGGATTCAGAATCAGCAAAAAAACATCCGTGTCCGCCAAAAATTTTACCTTTTATTATGGGTGAGGGGGTAATTTTTTGAAAGAAGCTGCAGCACCTCAGCGGGGGACTGGATTGAAAAAATGAGAAATTATTTTCTTAAAAATACTATCTTACAACTTGTGCCAAAAATTTATTTCCTTACCTGCAACCCCCTCTAAGCTACATCACTTAGAAATGTTACATTTCAAAATTTATTATATAGTTTAAGAAAATTGAATATTTTCCCTTTTCATATGGGTGAGGGGGAATATCTATTAAACAGGCTGCTATACCTCGGCGGGGGACTGGATTGAAAAAATGAGAAATTGTTTTCTCAAAAATACACACCTACACCTTCTATACAAAATTGAGACACGTACCTTCAACCCTCTTCATTTTACAGGGGCAAAAAGTTCGAAATTTATAGAATAAAAACATATATATATATTACATTTCGAGTATTTAGTATAAATATGGTATTACAAATTCGAGTACTTATTTATAAAAACTTGATTGTAATTTTAAATTGTACAACTTTGGGAGTTTTGTAAAAATCATAACTTCTATTTAAATCTTCGTTTTCACTAAATCCTAAGTGGATAAAAAGGGTATATGAAGCACTCTTCCAACTTGGCAGCTTTTTTTTCGTAGGTAGGTGTGGAAATCTTTTAAAGAAGGGTCCGCTATAACTATATTTCAAAGCTAATATCCAATCTAAGACCTTTGCGAAAAATCTGAATTTCACGAACCACGTAATATATATAAAATTAAAAGTAATAATTTTTTCAAAACTACCAATGTTGTACAATTTGAAATTATTATTAAGTTTCAATAAATAAATACTCGAAATTGTATATCCAATATAATATTAATTTTTAAAATGTCGAAATTTTTACCCCTGTAAAATGAAGAGGGTTGAAGGTACAGGTCTCGTTTTTATGTACAAGGTGTAGAATAGTATTATGAAGAAACCAATTTCTAATTTTTTTGATATAGTCTCCCGCATAGGGTATATTTCTTATTTCATTAATACACCCCCTCCTCTACTTTAATGAGATGGTTTATAATTTTAAGTGATTTCGCAAGGTTTGAAATTATGGTTATTATGGTACCTGGCAGAGAAGTAAGAAAGTCGTACATAAACTCTGGACCATTTTATAGCCATTTTGAATTTCAAAAATTTTACTTTGAAAATATCGAAATTCAAATACAACTGTCATAAAGAGGGTTGAGAGGGTGGGACAGATTTTTTATACAAGGTGTAAAATTTCATTGTTAAAAAAGTATTTTTTTATTTTTTTAAAATAGCCCCCCGCGGAAGACATGGAGCTTGTTTTCTAAATATACCCCCTCCTCCACCAAAAAAGAGCAGCATGTTAAAATTTGGAGTGATTTGGATTACCACGAACCTATTGCACCCAATTTATAAATTTCAAGTTTATATCTAAACTGTGGCTTATTTTATAGTCATTTTAAGTTCCAAAAATTAAATTTTCATAAACTATATAATAAATTTTGAAATGTTGCATTTCTAAGCGATGAAGAATAGAGTGTGTTGCAGGTACGGAAACAAATTTTTCGCATAAGGTTTAAAATAGTATTTAAAAAAAATTATTTCTTATTTTTTCAATCCAGTTCCCCGAGGAGGTGTTGCATCTTGTTTCATAAATATACCCGCTCACCCGTATAAAAAGGGAAATGGGTGAAAATTTTGAATGATTTCGAAAGATACTAACCTATTATATCTAACTTATAAGATAATAGGCCGTATATTAAATGTTTCATATGCTATGATCATTTTAAATACTAAAAATACAATTTTAATAGTCCCATAAAAATTCTTTCACTAGTAAAATGAAGGGGGGTACAGGTATGAGGCTGATATTTATGTAGAAGGTGTATAATGGTATAATGAAGAAACCTATTTCTCACTTCTTTAATAAACTTCCCCGCTGAGGGGTTGTAATTTGTTTCATATATAAGCCCATCACCCACATAAAAAAGGCGGGGATTATTTTTTTTTATATGGAATGTAAAGGTACTAACTTGTTATACCTATTTTAAAAGTTATAATGTTTTACGTGAAATCGTACTGGTTTTATGTGCATATCAATTTTCAAAAATTCAATTATAATATTACCATTAAATAAGGGGGCGGGGACCCAGGGCTCTAAATTTTTCCTATGTTCTTTGTATGGTGTCTATTCATGAAACTGTGAAACAGGTTAAAGATCCGACTATATTAAGGTGTGTTTTTTGACATGCACAAAATTGTGCATTTTTATCGCTCCATGAAGGGGGTTTGCAGGTATATTATTCGGAAAATGATACCATAAGCATAAAATTCCATCCTTAGTTTACCTTGCTGTAAATTTTTGATTCAATTGAATGTGTTTTAGTACTATTTCTAAGCGATTCAAAAAGACAATTTTTGTTTTGCGTACGGCGTACGACGTACGGCGGACACGATTTTTTTTTTGCTAATTCTGATTCTCTGACATCTAAAACGTAAGAAAAAATTCAAAATCTCGAAAAAAACTTTTTCGAAATTTGCTCTGCACCACAAAGTTTCATATTATATTTAACATGAAGCAAAAAGTTCACTACTACAGAAAATAATCTGAAAATTATAATTCATCGTCGTAAAAAATTTATATAAAATATAAAGTAATTCTTTGAGGATTTTTTAAGTTTTGCCTGGATTTCGATTGTGAAATAATACTGTTCTGCTGATTTTTGTTTTATATAGTCATAATGTGGCTGTATATGCAATATAATTTTTTGATTATTTCTGAATAGATTTTAAATTATAAAATCCATTGATTTTTCTTAATATCACACTTATATTATGGTAATAAATGTGTAGGTATATGCAATAATTTTAAGAAATGTTTATCGGAAAATTTGTTTATAATGTTATTGGTATTTATGGTTGAATAAATATATCGATGAAAATTTAATTACTATAGAATTATAAATCTCTCTTGAATTAAAATACATGTGTATACAATTTCGCTATATGTATTTCATATTACGATTTTATTAATTTTTTACATTTTATACGTTTACACCTTTTGCATAGAATATCAAACAGTTTTTATATTTTGTATTAATACACAAGTGAGTTCGTAGAAAGTTGTCACATGTAAACACATAACAAAAAAGATGTTTATAAAATGCAAATTAGATAATGTAATTTTTAAAAAGTTCAAGGTTATTGTCACGATACAATTTAAAAAAAAACCAAAATGAACTTTTATATATAAAATATAAATAAATTTTTTCTTGAAAACAATTCTACAACATGAAAACAAATATTGAATTATTTTTTCAATAATTCAATATTTGTTTTCATGTTGTAGAAGAAAAAGAAGTTTCGTATTGAAAAATATATTCCAATTCTCTTCTAGCATAATACATTTTATACAAATATTTTAAAACATATTTTCTATAAGAATATCCAAAATTATTTTTTAACGATAATCAATAGTTTTATATTAAAATAAAATAATATCTTTAATTGTTTTTGGTATATATAATTTTTTCATAATTTAAAATACAATAGATAATTTTTATTCACAATATTTACAAAGCATTGTCAAAATATATACATTGTTTGTCTTAAGTTAAGATTTTTTAAATAGACAATTATAAAAAATTAAACTATCTTTACTTTCTTTTTTTTTTATTACTTTCCCTTTTATGAATTCACACTTCCAGTATATATGTCGGTATATTTATTTATTTATTTATTTATTTATTTATATATATATATATATATATATCTCCTCACCTGGCCATAAGTCTTAAACGGCTTGACCGATTGAGCTCAAATTTGGAATTTGAGCTCGTGCCATCAATGGCTTGGTACCATATAAATTTGGGGCCTTTTTGATTAGGGGGAAGGGGGCGCGCAGGGCTGTTTAATTTTTGAATGTACCAAAAAAACCATGTGGAGTATCAAATGAAAGGTCTTGACGAGTACATCTCATTGAGCGGTAGTCCGGGGGGCGCCGTGGGTCATGTCGGGCGCAAATTGGGGCAATGTGGGGCCCCATAATACAAAAAATCATGTGGGGTATCTTGACGAGTACATCTCATTGAGCGGTAGTCCGGGGGGCGCCGTAGGTCATGTCGGGTCCAAAACGGGGGCAATATTGGGCTCCATAATACAAAAAATCATGTGGGGTATCAAATGAAATGTCTTGACGAGTACATCTCATTGAGCGGTAGTCCGGTGGGCGCCGTGGGTCATGTCAGGCCCAGAACGGGGGCAATGTGAGGTCAATAATACAAAGAAACATGTGGGGTATCAAATGAAAGGTCTTGACGAGTACATCTCATTGAGCGGTAGTCTGAGGGCGGCGTGGGTCATGTCAGGCCCAGAACGGGGGCAATGTGGGGTCCATAACACAGTAAAACATGGGTATCAAATGAAAGGTCTTAACGAGTACATCTCATTGAGCGGTAGTCTGGGGGCGCGTCAGGCCCAGAACGGGGGCAATGTGGGGTCCATAATACAATAAAACATGTGGGGTATCAAATGAAAGGTTTGACGAGTACATCACATTGGGCGGTAGTCCGGGGGCGCCGTGGGTCATGTCAGGCCCAAAACGGGGTCAATGTGGGGTCCATAATACAAAGAAACATGTGGGGTATCAAATGAAAGGTCTTGACGAGTACATCATATTGGGCGGTAGTCCGGGGGCGCCGTGGGTCATGTCGGGAACGGGGACAATGTTGGGCGCTGGAATACAAAAAATCATGTAGGGTATCAAATGCAGCGTCTTGGAGTAGATCTCAATGGGTGGTAGTCCGGGGACCGCCGTGGGTCAAGTGGGGCCCAAAATCAAAAAAATCATTTTGGGTATCAAATGAAAGGTCGTGAAGAGTACATCTTGTTGCTTAGTCCATAGGTCAAACGGGCCCAAAACCAGTTAACAGAAAATTTATTACTTTCCCTTTTATGAATTCACTCCTCCAGTATGTCGGTATCTCCTCACCTGGCCATAACTCTGAAACGGCGGGACCGATTGAGCTCCAATTTGGAAGGTGAGCTCGTGTCATCACATGATTGGTGCCCTATAAATTAAGGGCCTTTGTGATTAGAGGGAAGGGGCTGCGGAGGTCCGTTTAATTTTTGAATGTACCAAAAAAAACCCACATCAAATGAAAGGTCTTGACGAGTACATCTCATTGAGCGGTAGTCCGGGGGGCGGCGTGGGTCATGACTGGCTCAAAACGGGGTCAATGTTGGGCCCTATAATACAAGAATCATGTGCGGTATCAAATGAAAGGTCTTGACGAGTACATCTCATTGGACGGTGGTCCGGGGGGCGCCGTGGGTCATGTCAGGCCCAAAACGGGGGCAATGTGGGGTCCATAATACAAAAAAACATGTGGGGTATCAAATGAAAGATCTTGAAGAGTACATCACATTGAGCGGTAGTCCGGGGGGCGGCGTGGGTCATGACTGGCTCAAAACGGGGTCAATGTTGGGCCCTATAATACAAGAATCATGTGCGGTATCAAATGCAAGATCTTGACGAGTACATCTGATTGGACCGTGGTCCGGGGGGCGCCGTGGGTCATGTCGGGCGCAAATCGGGGCAATGTGGGCCCCATAATACAAAAAATCATGTGGGGTATCAAATGAAAGGTCTTGACGAGTACATCTCATTGAGCGGTAGTCCCGGGGGCGCCGTCGTTCATGTCGGGTCCAAAACGGGGGCAATGTTGGGCTCAATAATACAAAAAATCATTTGGGGTATCAAATGAAAGGTCTTTACGAGTACATCTCATTGTGTGGTAGTCCGGTGGGCGTTTACGAGTACATCTCATTGTGTGGTAGTCCGTGGGTCATGTCAGGCCCAGAACGGGGGCAATTTTGGGTCCATAATACAAAGAAACATGTGGGGTATCAAATGAAAGGTTTCCGACAGTACATCTCAATGGGCAGTAATCCGGAGGCGCCTTGAGTCATCTCGGGCCCAAAACAGGGTAATGTGGAGCCCTATCATACAAAAAATCATGTGTGGTATCAAATGAAAGGTCTTGAAGAGGACATCTTGTTGAGTACTCCGAGAGGTACTCTGGGTCTTGTGGGACCCATAATTCAAAAAGACATGAGAGGTATCAAATAAAAGGTATTGAAGAATACATCGCCCAAAAGTGTCATGTGGGCGCCCATCATAAAAAAAATCATGTGGGGCATCAAATGAAAGGCCTTGAAGAGTAGTCCGAGCAGTACCCTGGGTCATGTGGAGCCAATTATACAAAAAACATGTAGGGCACCGGGGGCCATGAAAGGCCCAAAACATCGGCCACATGTGGAATTCCAAATCGTGGGCCATGAGGAGCTCAAACAAATCATTCCCAAGTTGTCAAAGTATTTAAATATTTTTAGTCGGTCAAATTAATAAATATTTGACCGACTAAAAAGTGTAAAATAAAAAATATAAATAAAAAAAAGTTTTTTAAAAATACTTTCCCTTAAAGAAATATTCAACTAAAAAGTAATAAACAAGCAAATAATACCACATCAATGTACTTTCCCGTTGAAATTGAGCAACTGTCAACAATAGTAAGGGAAAGGTAGACCTCTTTATAAATGGCATTAATTCTGATAAGGTCTACTTTCCCTTACTATTGTTGACAGTTGCTCAATTTCAACGAGAAAGTACATTGATGTGGTATTATTTGCTTGTTTATTACTTTTTAGTTGAATATTTCTTTAAGGGAAAGTATTTTTAAAAAACTTTTTTTTATTTATATTTTTAAATATGTAAACAAAATCATACATATGAATTTATTTTATAAGTTTATACATAAAAACACTAAATATTTTTGTTTGAAAATAAATACACTATTTTAATATGAAAATATAAGTATTACATTAATATTATTACATGATAATGCGAATAAGATGAAAGACAAAAAACAAATCTGAAAACTTTATTACATATATATGTTACCAAAACTATAAAACTGAAAGTAGAAATTGACCCTCAATAACGTAAACGATATTTCCACTTTTTATTAATATATAAAAGTTGATAATAAAAAATCAAACTGAAAAATTATATACATGTATGTATTTTATTTGAATTTGAAAAATTGAAATTGAAATAAATACAAGAAACTTTCGTTAAAACAAACCCAACAATATAATCAACAATTTTTAATTTTATAAATTTTATGTACGAAAACTTTACATTTGAACCCCTAAAATCAAAAGGGCTAACATAAATTTTTTTGTACAGTTTTTTTTTGTAAAATAAAAAGTATATACAGAGTTCTCGAAGATTTAGTGTATGCGGAATCAATATTTATCATTTTTTATATTTAAATCCCGTTTAAGTAAAAATATTTATAATTTAAAATCTATTATATGTATCTTGAAATCACAAAATTTAAAAACAAAACAATTTTCAGTTAGAGAGTTAATTGTATTAGAAAATTTAAAAAAATTTCGATTTATCAGATAAAAATAAAAAGAGTAAATATAAATCATAAATAAAATTATGAAATCGGTATTGAGATTGAAAAAAAATATAAATAAAAAAAGTTTTTTAAAAATACTTTCCCTTAAAAAAATAATACTTTATAATACAAAAGTTTTTTAAAAATACTTTCCCTTAAAAAAAATAAAAAATAATCAAAAATTTAATTTTAACTTTAAATTAATGAGATGAATGAAATCTTTTTTGATTATTTACCATTTCATCAAAATTAGGAAGCAATGCACTGGTGCCAATTCTTAAAATTGATACAAGATTTTCATCTGTTATTACTGACCGGTTTTTTGATTTATTAAATTTCATTCTGGAGAACATTTGTTCGCACACATACGTCGAACCAAACATTACCAGTACTTTTTGTGCTAAAAGATGAATTTTCGAAAAATTTTCACTGCTCAGTGAAGCATAGAATTCTACCAGACTCAGGTTTTTGAAATTTTCTTTTAGGAGTAAATCACACTGCATATCAATTAACTGCAATTGCATATCCACAGGTGCCTTTTCTACGTCGAAAGAAAATGGACAAGAAACTAGAGATATTGTATGCTCCAGTTTTTTAAAATCTTGAAAACGGCGGAAAACTCTGCATGTAAATCAGTTATTAATGCACTGTATTTTTCAAAATCATAATTAGGTGTAATTTTGGATCTTATATTCATAGTTGGGAAATGGCTAAAATTTCCAGATTGCAAGTTTTGTGAGAAAAGTAATAATTTTGTGGTGAATGCTTTTACATTATTATACATTTCATGTATAAATAAACCTTTTCCTTGGAGTTTTAAATTAAGATCGTTCAAATGCTCCATTATATCAATAGCAAAGGTAAAATCATTTAACCACTGTTCATTTTTTAATTAAGAAAAATTCATATTATTTTTCATTTCTAAAAACATATTAATTTCATCTTTTAATTCCCATACTCTTCGTAGGACTTTAGCCAAACTAAGCCATCTTACGGCTGTGTAGTAGGGAATATCTACGTGCTGGGATTCTATATCTTCCATTAGAGATACGAATTCACGATGATTTAGTGCACGTCCGCGAATAAAATTAACAATTTTAGTTACTACGGTAATAACATGATCAAGTCTTAAGACACCTTTACAAAGTACTTCCTGATGTAGGATACAATGAAGAAAAAATATTTCTATATCAGGATCTTCCTCTTTAGCTTGATCAAGTATCCTCCTCAACAATCCATTATTTCTCCCAGTTAAGCTTGGACATCCATCTGTTGTAACACTTACAATCTTTTTCCAGGATAAACCTATTTTATTAACGCAGTCGTTAACTTCTTTTATCAAATCATCGCCAGTCATAGTACCTTTCATTGGTTGTATATAAGCAAGCTCTTCTAAAATTTCATATTTGTTATTAATACCACGGACAAATATCGCCAATTGCTCTACGTCTCTAATGTCACAGCTGCTGTCCAGTGCCAATGAAAAATATGTGAATGATGCAATTTTTACTTTAAACTGAGATAATAAATTGTCAGAAATATCAGTGATTCGTCGTACGATAGTTCGCCTGGAAAGGGAAACATTTTCAAATATTTTTTTCTTATCTGGACAAAGAACATTTGCAGCTTCCACCATACACTCTTTTAAAAATTCGCCTTCTTGAAAGGGCTTACCATATTTTGCAATTTTGTGTGCAATTAAATAGCCTGTCTTGGTTATAGCAATATCCGAATCCGATTGACGGAGAAAAACTTGTTGTTGGCTGTTTAATATATTGGACAACTCAACAGATTTTCTAAATTTTTCACTGTCTGACATATTATTGTATTTTTCTGACTGTTTTGTTGAAAAATGTCTCATTAAGTTGTATTCTTTAAAAACTGATACAGTTTCTCTACAAACTAAACATACAGCTTTGGTTCCAACCTGTATAAAAAAATATTGAGAGGTCCATTGTTTTTTGAAAATTCTACACTCATAAGCAATTTTCCTTTTATTTTCCATATCAGTCTGGGCCGGAATATAAAAATAAAAATGCTACTCGAAATATAAGTTTTTTTACAAATGTTCTTACCTTATTTCAATTCTTTTAAAACCGGAAACAATAATAATAAATAAAATAACTTAATAAGCCTTACAAATTTAATTTTTTTTTAAACTGTCAGTTTTTTTGAACATATGTTTATGTTTAAAAATAAAAGAAAATTAGTTGTCACTGGCAATCACTCGACTGTCAAATAAAACTAAACAAAGTAGCAAAAAAAGCAAATAAAATTTCAACTTATGGAAAATGGTTTTCTTAGCGAATGCACTTTTTTAAGAGCTTTTTTATGGCGGTAAAGAGCTTTTTATGGCGGTAAAGCGCTTTTGGAAAGATATGTTTTAAAAAACAAATTACAAATTGAAGTTTTTTTTAATTCAACTATTTTCTAAAAAAATTCAAATACATTTTTTATATTAATTTTTTTATACAATTTTATTAATATATACTATATATTCAATTATTTTATTTGAGTGGGGCCAGATAAAATCGAACGGCGGGCCGCAAGCGGCCCGCGGGCCGCGTTTTGCCCACTACTGCCCTAAATCTACAAAAGTTTATACATAAAAACACTAAATATTTTTGTTTGAAAATAAATACACTATTTTAATATGAAAATATAAGTATTACATTAATATTATTACATGATAATGCGAATAAGATGAAAGACAAAAAACAAATCTGAAAACTTTATTACATATATATGTTACCAAAACTATAAAACTGAAAGTAGAAATTGACCCTCAATAACGTAAACGATATTTCCACTTTTTATTAATATATAAAAGTTGATAATAAAAAATCAAACTGAAAAATTATATACATGTATGTATTTTATTTGAATTTGGAAAATTTAAATTGAAATAAAAACAATAAACTTTCGTTAAAACAAACCCAACAATATAATCAACAATTTTTAATTTTATAAATTTTATGTACGAAAACTTTACATTTGAACCCCTAAAATCAAAAGGGCTAACATAAATTTTTTTGTACAGTTTTTTTTTGTAAAATAAAAAGTATATACAGAGTTCTCGAAGATTTAGTGTATGCGGAATCAATATTTATCATTTTTTATATTTAAATCCCGTGTAAGTAAAAATATTTATAATTTAAAATCTATTATATGTATCTTGAAATCACAAAATTTAAAAACAAAACAATTTTCAGTTAGAGAGTTAATTGTATTAGAAAATTTAAAAAAATTTCGATTTATCAGATAAAAATAAAAAGAGTAAATATAAATCATAAATAAAATTATGAAATCGGTATTGAGATTGAAAAAAAATATAAATCAAAAAAGTTTTTTTAAAAATACTTTCCCTTAAGGAAATATTCAACTAAAAAGTAATAAACAAGCAAATAATACACACATCAATGCACTCAGTGGCGGATCGTGATCAAAAGTTCTGGGTGGGCTAAAGGAAAAAATTTTGGTATGAAAAGCAAAGATTTGAGGTTATTAAATATACAACCTTTTGAATTTTTCGTTTTAGTGAGTTAATCACATTGGCATCTAAGCTAATCATTAGTTAGTTAATCACATTGGCATCTTAATATGTTTTTCATTTTCTTTCCAATAAAAAAATCATTATGCATATGCTATGTACACAAGAAAAATAAATCACATATTATACACAACAAAAATTAGACACATTCAAAAAAAAATCGAGCTAAATAAACGAAAATCATGGCACACTCCATACATATTTGAATAGTTATATTTGTATGCAATTGTCTTAAGTTTTCTCAACTAAGAATAAAATTGTTACTTTCTGAAATTTATGATCGCCTGGTACTAATTTTAAAAATTTAGTTGTAAAGTGTGCTATAATTAAATAATTTTTTGTCTACTGAGGGAATTTAAAATATAAGCGATAAAATTATTGCTATGGGCTGCGATTTTCCAGCCCATGAAGATATATTTATTTATTTTTTAATACAAAATATTTATATAACGAAATAAATATTTCATGCAAATTTTTACTCAAAGGAATAATTCGTTCTAGGGGCTGCGATTTTCTAGCCCACGATGATATATTTCTCTTTTTTTTAATGAAAAATATTTCATGCAAATTTTCAGTATAGGAATATTTCTTCTATGGATAAGAGATTTTCTATCCCATGATATATTTTTCTCAATATAAATTTTTTAATATAGGAGAAGGAAATAACTCAACTCAATAATGTTGATTATAAAATATGCGCGCCTGGTAGTTTGGTTTAAAAAATTTGAAAATTGACATTGCTTGCTCATATAATGGAAATTTTCTAATAATTTTCTTCCATAGAAAAAATAATAAAATTCTGAAAATCATATAGCAATAACAAATATTTGGCATTTCTATGGGGAACACATGGTCTTCGTGGGCTAGTTTAAATTAGCCCAGCCTGATCCATACAAAATTCAACACATACGCAAAATTGTTTTGTATAAAATTAGTATAATAAGGTGGGCAAATTTCAATTAGCCCCTGAAGTAAAGAGAAAAGAGTAGTTGTCTTTTTATAATGAAAAAGTTATGTAGTGTTAGTATAATATATTTGTATTTTAGCGTTCATATTCATATTTAGATTTTAGATTATATTTTTATATACATATTATATTTCGCAGCGGTGGTGTACGAATTTCGATGGAAAAAATTATGTACACGTATATTATATGACATTTATTTTAAAAAAATTTGAATTTTTTTTGCTCATTTTTATAATGTATTTTAAATCAATATTTTGTAGCATTTTCCTGTAAATTCAGGTTGGGCTTAGCCCACCCTGCCCAATATGACGAGCCGCCGCTGAATGCACTTTCTCGTTGAAATTGAGCAACTGTCAACAATAGTAAGGGAAAGTAGACCTTATCAGAATTAATGCCATTTATAAAGAGGTCTACCTTTCCCTTACTATTGTTGACAGTTGCTTAATTTCAACGAGAAAGTGCATTGATGTGTGTATTATTTGCTTGTTTATTACTTTTTAGTTGAATATTTCCTTAAGGGAAAGTATTTTTAAAAAAACTTTTTTGATTTATATTTTTATATTTTTATATTCGCATTATCATGTAATAATATTAATGTAATACTATCGTTTCGCTTGAATACCTTTTTTCAACTCACTTTGATTTTACTTTTCTTATATTCTACGCTAATTTTTTACCTTCAAAAAATGTATAAATCGGCATATTTTGCTTAGCAAAATATTCGTTACATGATCCAATTTTTTGGATATATGATCGATTATATTTAAATATTAAATTTTAATTATTTGTGGGAACATCCGCCCAGGTAATTTATTGCTTACAAGACAATTTGGAATCGTGGGATAATTGAATAAATTGGATTTATACAAATGTTGAAGGCACAACATCCCTCCCTATCCGGGGGTTTTGCGTTTCGAACATAAGTAAAGCATCCTCTTCGTGTTTTAATTTATTTAACAATATAAATTCATATTTCATACAATTTCTATTTATTTTAACATAATTTTTAATTAAATTTTTTTTTTATGTTTTTTTTTTTTCTATTTTAAATTTTAATTTGATAGTGATATATCGATTTAATATTTAAAATAAAAATTGTTTTTATATAACATATGTTTTATGTTATTTTATGTTTTACTGTAAGATAAGAATTAACTGAAATTTTAATAATTTTTATATGAGAATTTAAATTATAAAAATTTTTATATGAAAATTTTAAATAATATTTTTTTTTGTAATCATTACTTTACAATTATATTTATTTAATTTTATACAATTAAAAAACATTTTTTTTTTTGATTAATTTTAAAATTCGATTATTTATACACAAGCGAATGTTACCTCATGTGGTCGTTTAATAGATGTTCTAGATGAGTTTCTTTCCATTTTTCTTGACGATAAATGGGATCTATTTTGATTTGGTGTAGTTGTTGACGATAAATGGGAACTATTTTCGTTTGGCGTGGTTGTTCCGGTGGATATCGTTGTCAATTGTATAGATTGCTTACCGTCGCCGTTATTTGATTTTCTTCTAAATTTCAGAACAACACCTTCCATTACTATGATGAAAAGTAGTATGCCCCCACTGATTGATGCCTGGGTGTATCGGTGCACTGACAACTCCCAACCTTGATTTTCAATCTTTCTGGAATCTTCTACACTTTTTAAATCGTCATCTAGCTCCTCGAGCGATTTTCTTCCCTCCAATAGATTTGTACTGATATCCTTATGGTTTCCTATATGTAGTGGTAGTCTTTTTCTTACTATTTTCGTAGTTAATGTGCTTTCATTATTAAATTTAAATTTGAGTGCTTCTAATATGCTAGTATGATCTACTTCTAATTGCTTGTATTCGGTTTCGGTAGACAAAGCTCTTTCATATGGTAGCTTTATTTCCTTATATCCAAATTCGCATGGTTTTAGCAATCTGATGATTCCAAATACTTCTAGCTTGGCAGTAAAACGTATACCGTCACAATTTATATTTAATATATTTGATGTTTTAAGTTTAAAAAGTTAATTATTGCTGGTCATCATTTTTGATAAGACGCCTTCTGTTGCTGGAATGGCAGTATATTTGCAGTATTCTGAAGATGTTTTTGCGTTTTGAGCTAATTCAACCAGACATTCCGTGCTTCCACTTGTAAGAATTGGTGAGCTTATTTTACATATTTTTATTTCTGTTGATGTGTTGTACGCTACAGGCACGCAATTTTGATAGTCGTCGTGTGTTAATGTAATGAATGATTCGTGATTTTCGGCTTCTGCGAAGTATTCAAATTTTGTCTGTAAATATAAATCATATTTTTCATTGAACTGGACTGGTAATGAGTGAACGTTTTGAATAAGATATAGTGAAGTTTCTGGAAGTGGTAATATAATTTTGATGAACAGGCTGTTGCCATCTGGTAACACTTTGACTTTAGCTGCTTGATGTAATGCAAACATGTTTTGGAACAAGGATTTCATTTTATAAGTTATTGTAAATTTCTGTAAAATTTCGGTTATTTTATTTACATACATCCATAATAAATGGATGTAACTTATTATTATACAAATCGTTCAAAATGGATAACTCCGTCGACTGTCGATTTTGTACTTCTAAAACGTGCAAATTCAGCATTGAAAACATTTCATGAATTTGTGACTCGATCTTCAGTTGGTTAATATCATATTCTGATTTGTTCTTAAAAGTATCATATTGTTCTCCTAGTTCACGAAGATTGTTTGCAATTGTAGTAATATCAGATTCTAGTGTTTCTATCGGTTTATTTAGCTTATCAAAATTTGAATGCATAACAGTTATTTGATTTTTAATTAATTCCAGATTTTGAGAACTAGCTTTGTCTAATGTTGATAATTTATTGTAAATAGCGTGCGCATCCTTATTATCCATGGTGCCGAATGCCCATTTTGCGAAGCTGCCAATTGCATAAATGGATCTTTTTTTTCTGCTTTGCATAAATATGTGCCTTATGTGTTCATTATTTCGTCTAAGTGATAACGTTATTATAGAAGTTTCTTTGATCATGAGTTTACAAAAACGCTGAAGATTTTGACGCTCCTTTAACAATGCCGAACTTTTTCTAGCGTTGTTATATTGTACAATACCACATAGTTCAGCTATTTCATTTTCATATCTGTCAATAAAATCCAAAATTTTATCAAAATCCAATGGAGTAAATTTAGTAAATATTGTCCAAATGTCCTTATAAAACACTGCTTTTCCAAGTTTTTCAAAAATAACGGGCGATGGATTTAGTTCCAGCAGTTCGTAGGGGTTTTCCACTTTTAGACAACACATGAGGCTTATATATATACAAATGCTAATGAATTGCGTATAAATGTTGATTATTTTCATTTTAATTCAAGTTTTTTTTTTTGTATGTTTAATTTAGTATAATATATATTTTACTTTCAATAAAAAAAATATCTTAAGACAAAGATTTAATTTTTAAACAACTTTAGTTATTATTTTTTTTGTAAAAATTTTTTTTTTTATAATATACATTACAATTAATATATATAAAAAAAATTAGGACTAAATAGTAATTGTTTTTTTTATACTCTTATTTAATTATATTAATATTAAAGTTTAATTGCTTAATGCTCTTCTTTTGACAATGTAAACTATAAAAAAAACATATATATTTATTTATGTATATTAATACGTATATTAATATTTATATTTATTTGTATTTATTTTATATCTTCATTGGTTTACTCTTTTTCCATAGGCATCTGTGAATTAAACTAAGAAAAAGATATTTATCTATTTATTTTTAATTTTTTCCTTTGGTTAGGTTGAAAGTTCGTATGATGTTCATATATTTCCAAAACGAACTAATTCTACTAATTTTCTGTAAATAGACTAAATTTTTTTGTTAATTAATTAGTTTTATTATAAAAAATATAGAATATATTAGGGTGTAAACTTTAGTTACAAAATAATTTTATTGTATACGCTAATGCATATTTTTAAATAAGTTGACTACTCATTGAATAATTTTAATCTGTTATTGTGAACTTTTTTTATTTTCTTTCCAATTTTGATTGTAGTGGTCACAGAACTATTAATTGAATCCACTGTATATGGACCAATTCAAATTGGAGAAAATTTGTGTTTTTTGGTTGGATTTTTTAATAAAACTTTATCGCCAGGCTTAAACAAAACTGGATTAATATATTGGTCATAATTTTTCTTTGACCTTTTTTTTGCTATATTTTGATTTTCTCTAGCTATTTGATGTGCCTTTTGTAATTGATATTTTAGTTGTAACGGATAACTATCGTGATTATAGATTGGTACAGGATTCCTTTTTAAATTCGTTGGCATTTCGAATCTGAAACCATATAAAGAATTTAAAGGAGATAATTTGGTCGATATATGTGGAGTATTGTTATGCACATGCATTGCTTGCCTTAACCACTGATCCCAATTTTGTGTATCATTATTTACAAAAGTTCTCAAGTATTCTGCTAGTGGTCTATGGCTTCTCTCTAAGGAGCCATTTGCCTGCGGGTGGTATGCTGTTATATGCAATTTAGTTATTTGAAGCAATTTGCAAATTTGAGCAAATAATTTAGATGTAAAGTTTGTACCATTATCTGTTATAAGAATTTTCGGAATACGATACCTGGTTATTATTTCTTCATAAAATGTTTTTGCTACGGTTGAAGCTTCTGTATCTATTATTTCTTCATGTAGCTGCGCAAGCCATATACTTAGTAAGATCATCCTGAAAGGTGAGTATATATCTATTACCAGAGTATGAGAGGGGAAGAGGTCCAACAATATCCATATAAACTTTATCGAAAGGAAGACCGGGGGTGTCTGTAACAACCATAGGCATTTTCGTTAATTTTGAACTTTTATTAACTTGACATTTTGAACATTTTTTTATAAATTCGTTAATATCTTTTTGCATATTTCTCCAACGAAACTGTTGTCGAATTCTCCAATACGTTTTCTTCATTCCTTGATGACCACCAAGTACAGAATAATGAAAGTCGTGTAACACTGTTTGAATTTCTTTTGGGTCGGTTAGTTTTACATAGTCTTCTGACTGTGGTTGTTGTATGTTTAGGTTAGGCACTATATCCTGGTTTACTGTATTATTATTTTGCATTTGATTGTTTATTGTTGTCTTACTTCTTGTTTGAACAGCAACAATTTTTTCATTTTCATTTTTATTTTGTGGAATTCGGCATAAGACGTCCGCATTAATATTAAATTTACCAGGTTTGTATTCTATTTTATAATCATACTCAGAGAGCTTGTGGTGAAAACGTACTAGTCTAGACGTTGGATCTTTTACGTTGAATACACCTTTTAGTGGTCGGTGGTCAGTGTAAACTACAAATGTTCGACCTAGAAGGTAGGTTCGAAAATTTTTTGTAGCCCAGACAATAGCTAGTAACTCTTTTTCAATAGTTGAGTATTTTTTTTCAGCGTCATTTAATGTCCTGCTAGCAAAAGCAATAGGCTTATCCTGTCCTACTGGTCCTTGGGACAGCACTGCCCCTAACGCTACGTTGCTAGCATCAGTAGTAAGGATAAAAGGTTGCGTAAAGTCAGGATATATTAAAATAGGCGGAGAAGTTATAGAATGCTTTAGGGATTCAAATGATTTTTGACAATCAAGATTCCACTTGAAAGTTGTGCCCTTTTTTAGTAATTTTGTAATTGGTGCTGCTAAATCAGCCAGGTTAGGAATAAACTTCCTGCAATAATTTACAAAGCCTAAAAATGACTGGACTTGTTTGACGTTTTTTGGTATAGGATAATCGGTAACACAGCTCGTTTTGGATGGATCAGGTAATGCTCCTGCCTCGGAACATTTATGACCCAAATATACCACTTCGCGGCAAAAAAAGTTACATTTTTCTACATTTAATTTTAAATTATTTTTTCTTCATTTATTAAGTACATTTGCTAATTTTGTATTGTGTTCTGATAAATTTTTGCCATATACGACTATGTCATCTAAATAGACGAAACAGTCAATACCATGCAATCCGGTAAGGATGTGATTCATTATCCTTTGAAAAGTTGCCGGGGCACCCGTTAAACCGAACGGCATCCTATTGAATTCATAGTGTCCTAAACTGGTATTGAAAGATGTTTTTGGTCTATCAGCCGGGTCTATTAAGACCTGGTGATAACCACTAGCTAAATCGAGGGTTGTAAAATATCGGCAGTGTCCCAACTGGTCTAGAATATCTTCTATTCTAGGCAGTGGGAATGCGTCTTTTATAGTTTTTTCGTTTAACTTACGAAAATCTATTACAATACGCCATCGTTTTTGACCGTCTATACCATTTTTTTTTGGAACAATTAACAATGGAGAATTCCAAGGTGATTTACTAGGTGATATAATTCCATCTGATAACATTTTTGAAACTTGATTATTTATTTCGTTTTTATGAACTTCTGGCAACCTATATTGTTTTTGATGGATGGGTGCTTGGTCCAACTTTGTTGGTATATTATGAGATAATACCGAGGTATGTGTAAGTGGGTCGCCTTTTAATAGAAAAACATCACTAAATTGGACACATAAATTTTCTATCGAATTTTTCTCTTTGTGATTTAAAGAATTACCTAGTTTTAAAGATTCTAATAATAACTTGGTTCTACTAGCTGCTGAATTACTAGTTATATTAAATATTTTATTATTATTTTTGTTTATAATTCTATATTTGTTGAAACTGGTTAAAATTGGCACGAAACTTTCACTTAAACTAAAATCTGATGTGGTGGAATTTAGAATGGGTATACTACAGAAATTCTTTTTGACTTTTATTATTGTATTCGCGACTTTTATTATTGTATTGTGATTTAACAACAAATTCACCTGACCTTGGAGGAACCTTTATTTTTACCACAGTTTGGGTACGCGAAGATATTTTTAATATGTTAGATTTGGTTTGATTGTTTAAATCAGATAATGTTTTTAAAGGTAATTCCGAAATAAAATTTTCTTTATTATCGTGAAATTTTATTGTTTTCTCAATGGTATTTATAACAAATGATTCCATAAAAGATCGCGTCCTATTATTCCATCAGCCGGAATATCTTTTATATCACTTTCTACATGCCATTTTGTACTAAAATCTAAATAATTGTTAATTTCTATAGTACCTAGTGTTTTATTTACACCACCAAATACACCACCTAATTCTCTTGTTTCGTGATTATTAATTGTATTAAAATTTTTTAAAACTTGCCTTTTTATAAGGCTTATATCCGCTCCGGTATCAACTAGAACTATTATTTTACCATTTTTAGTAGTACGCGATGGAATTTCTATGAAAACATCATCTTGCTTAAATTTTTTAAACAAATATAATGTAGTTTTTCTTTTAAATGTTGTAAATTTCATTAAAAAGTTTATAACTTTACAATACAGAGAATAAAAGTCTAGATTTGCCATAATAATATTAAATACGTCATGAAAATTCTCTAATTGTACAGAAATATATGTAAATAAAAAACTAATTGTGGGTAACATAATATGCTTATAAAAATTTTGAAGGTCAATTTTTACTGTTTCACGTTTAAATTCGCGATTTAATTTATTGTCTGAGGTTATGGATTTCTGTTTGTAAATATGATTATTTTTCTTAGTTTTTTGTTTGCTTTTAAATTTAGATTTAAGTTTTTTTTTATCCATATATAGAATAGTTTCTGAATCTGAATGCATATCTATTGTAGAAATTAGTTTATTTTTATTTGATGAAGTATCTTCCAATGTTTTATTATTATTATCTATTGTTGTAATGTTGTTACTTTCTAATTTTGATTCAGTTGCTGGGGCACAGCTTAGTTGGACGAACTGGCCCCCTGGTCGTTTCCCACTTCTCTATTTTGCTTATAATAGTTTTTTTTGCTGAAACATGTTTCTTCTAAATGTCCAAGTCTTGAGCACCATTTACATTTCATTTTTTGTTTAGTGGTGTTTGTTGTTAAAATTTGTGACCTTGGGCATGTATTATTATTGTGACCATAAACTCTGCAATGTTCGCAGTACGGCGTGTTGCGTCGTTGCCTGCATTCCGCATAAGTATGGCCAATCTTACTACAAAAACCACATTTTATTTTAAAATTTTGTTGTTTTTTATTAAAGTCTTCATTTCGCTGAGTTTCTATTGAGGAGTTCTTTAGGGTATTACTTGTTGACGGATGGTTATTAGTGTTTGTATTAAAGTTGTTGTTATAATTATTATTTAAATGATTAAGTGAATTATTATTTAAATACCAATTGTTATCATTAGTTTGTATATCGTTGTGTACTTGGTTATGCGGTTGAGTTTGCCTATTTAAGAATGTGTGTTGCGGGGAAAATAATTGTGTGGGTAATTGATAATTTGGAAAAGTATTTGGTACAATATTTGGCATATAAGATGTAGTCTGACTATTAACTAAATTCTGTGAGTACGTTGGTTGACTTTGTTGAGAATACAAAAGCAAAGAAATTTTTATCGCGGTTTCGACTAAATTATTTATAACAGTTTCATTACACGTCAGCATGAATTGACGTAATGCGGGATCTGTTAAACCAATTTTAAATACTGTTATTACTGACTTTTCTAGTTCTTTTACTAAAGCAACGGAGTCAGTTGAATTATAACTGGCATTTATTATCTCTTTGGCAATTGTTTCTAAGTTTAAAAGTCGCCTTGAGTATGCTTTTATATCTTCTCCTATACACTGATAAGTTTGTTTCAGTTCACTCATAACACTATCTAACGTTCTAGCTGAAAGATATGTATTTTTTAAAACTTTTTCTAATTCTTTTAAAGTTTTTAAATTATGACCACGAATCAGTTCGAACGCATCACCGACCAACTTGGTGGAAAGAAGAGATATAAATATAGCTTCATCTTTACTGTCTCTACATTTTAATGCCAGATTACAGTCGTTTAAAAATTCATAAACTTTTGCCATTTATAAGGAGGTCTACTTACCCTTACTATTGCTGACAGTGGCTCAAACTCAACGAGAAAGTACATTGATGTGGTATTATTTGCTTGTTTATTACTTTTTAGTTGAATATTTCTTTAAGGAAAAGTATTTTTAAAAAACTTTTTTTTATTTATATTTTTCAGAATAAGTTTTTTTTTAGAATATAAACAAATTTTTTACTAGCTACAGTACATTAACATATTTTTAGGGCTTTTTTTAAAAAAAAAATCCCTTATGTTCACGCTTTTGTCCGTCAGTCTGTCCGTCCGTCTGTCTGTCCGTCCGTCTGTCCGTCCGGTGTAAACAATAAAAACCAGTTATTTCACACAGTTAGTGCACACTCAAGTTGATCATAGATTGATATAATTTTAAAATTCGACCGGTAGGCGGCGCTATACGCATTTTGCCAAAACATATTTTTCCGAATAAAAATGTAATTTTTTTATAGTAAATGGGCACCGAAAATTGAGTTTGACCATTCGTTGGAAAGGAATTTAAGAGTAGAATACGATGCCAGTAAGTGTATTTCGAATTTCTACCGCTAGAGGCGCTAAATTCTAAAATATATAAAATGTAAATTTTTAAAATGTGATTTCCAATACTCAAAAACCCCCAAAAATTAGGTTTAATGTCGCATATGAAAGGTAATAGCTAGAAGTATAAAGCCACAGTTGCTGTAATTTTATTTTCTACCACTAGAGGGCAAAACATATAATTATAATGTTTTTTAATAATCTTATTTAACTTGGCGAATCTTTACCTAAAATGGAAGGAAAGCAAGCACAGGAAAGCTTATCTAAAATAAAACAAATTAGGCACCCATAGTCCAATTTGTTGCCCTTGTAAAGACTTGTAATTTAATATGGTAAATGCGCACCAAAAATTAAGTTTGACCAGTCGTTGGAAAGGTATTTAAGAGTAGAATATGATGCCAGTAATAATATTTCAAATTTCTGCCGCTAGAAGCGCTAAAATATATAAAACTTTAATTTTTAAAATGTAATTTTCAATAGTCAATAAAATTAGGTTTAACGTCGCATAAAATTAGGTTTAAAGTAGTCAATAGTAGTATAAAATCACAATTATAATTTTAATTTTGCGGATAGAGGGTGCAACATATACTCCAAATATGCACTTAAAGTAGTTGAATTTAAAAAAAGCCCATAATTATAAAACTACTGATCAGTAGTTCGGCTGCGCGGCATTTTTTATTTTCCTTCTCCCTTTTGTATTCACATTCTTGACCAAACCGGTTTCCATTGCTTATTATTATACAGACTTTATATCTGTATATAAAGAACATGGAACGAATAAATGTAGATTATATATCAAACATAAACAACAAATTTAAAATAAGTTGATGGCTCAACAGTTTCAAAATATATGCACCCAAGTATAGCACGAATTATATTTTTGCAAAAATGTATTCAAGTGGAACCAAAAATGAGCATATACTCAAGCGGAACGTACATTGTTATAAATTCCATATAGACTTATTTTTGCAAAAATGGGCGTGTATTCAAGCGGAACCAAAATGTGCATATACTCAAGCGGAACGTACATTGTTATAAATTCCATATAGACTTAATATACATATCGAAACAGGTAAAGAGCATGGAACGAGTAAATGTAGATTATATACCAAACATAAACAACGAATTCAAAATAAGTCGATGGCTCAACAGGTAGAGTGCTGACTTATTAAACACGGCGTATCCAGATCAATCCCCAACAAAGTCACTTCGTTTTTTCAAAATAATTTAAATC
Source organism: Empis stercorea (assembly GCA_949752835.1). Taxonomy (NCBI): domain Eukaryota; kingdom Metazoa; phylum Arthropoda; class Insecta; order Diptera; family Empididae; genus Empis; species Empis stercorea. Next base: position 21,180,646 of record OX457087.1, on the reverse strand, counting down.
TCACCCATACTTACAAAAACCCGTATACACAGTATACACAAGCCACACGACAAGTACACCTAAGCCCCTGATCCATTTACACTTACAGGAAGTAGCAGAATACAGAACAGAGAAAGACAAAACTAACTATGCGTAACGGCATATACACAGGCGACGAAAGAGCAATAACCAGATGACCTAATTACCACGGCAGCACACGACAGCCGTTAAGAAGACCAGCCATTAAAAACAGCCACTAAGAGCAGCCATTAAGAACAGCCATTAAGAACAGCAATTAAAAACAGCCGCTAAGAGCAACCATTAAAAAGAGCCAACACCAATTAACAACGCCCATTAACAATGCCCATTAATCACACCATTAATAGCACCATTAATTACCCATTAATTACTAATTAATTACCCCCATTTATTACACCATCAAATTACCAATTAATGACACCATTAAATACCCATTAATTTTACACCTACGACTCACCTCCCACGCAAGTAGGTCAGACAAAAGTAGGTCAGCGTCACTAGGTTAACGCCACTATGTCAGACAAAAGTAGGTCAGACAAAAGTAGGTCAGACTGTCTGGCTGAAGTATCCTCATACCTACTCCTGTCCTACCACCATAAAATGCATCCCTAGGGTTCAAAGGTATTGAATTTAATAACTTATGTCTGTGTAAAAAATCCATTTCAATATTTGTTCGTAATTTTTTACGAAATGTACATTCCCACATTTCACAGATTTCGTATCCAAAGGCTTGTAAACGTTGACTTCTCAGCATTGTAGACTGATACCTTGTGTTAAGTGTTTCACTAGAATTTTTGAATAGTGGTTCATTACGATTATGCTTGAAGCAGCTGGGTGTCCATGAAAATAACAGCCATAAAATTCAAAAATCTGATTTGTTGCATGACAAAAACCATCGACTTTAAGACCACTTATTATAGTCTCTTTACCTTTTACTGCGTGCCGAATATCTATATTCCTTCGTTTTTCTTCCCATACCAATCATTGTATCGCCTGAATTTGAGACAAGCTTCTGTTAATATACGCACATCATTTTGACAATATACCACCAATTCATTTTGCATATTAAAAATATTATTATTATTATTTATTTCATAGCCCATTAACACGAAATTAGGTTTTTCGCGCTCTTAGATCTAAAATACAATTCTGATAAATCTTAAAATTTAAAGTACAAATTCTTTAAAACTATAATGTTAAAGAAGGTATTGATTACTTAAAATTAGCTTAAAGACTTTATTTATTTATCTTTTAATTTTATTTATTTTAGCTTTTATTCCATTTAATTTTCGTTTCTTTTTTCTTTCTTGTTGTATTTTTGTTATATTTCTAGATTTAAATTCAATGACTAAATTAGTTAATATGGTTTTTTTTAAATATACAATATGTTTTAATATAAATAGCTATTATATATTATTAATTATTTTTAAGATTTAATACCCGAAAAACAATTTTTAACTGTAGAAGCCTTTACGGTTAAAAGGCGCTCAAAAAGTAGGTAGAAAAATTCAGAAAAAAAAAATTAAAAAAAAAATTTGTATTTTTATATGCAAACAAAAAATTAAATAAGTCCTGGTAATTTACAATGTAAGTAATGGAAAAAAACTGAAAATTTTATTTAAAATGTTTGGTTAAATAGAATTGCATTTATTGTGTTTTTTTTTTGAAAAGTGCGTGGAAGTGGGAGTAAAAATTTAGTTCTCATCAATCTTTGTAAAATTAAGACGCGAATTATATATTTTATAATTATATAATAAATTTTATATATTTTAACAAATAAAAACACAAACTTTTAAAATTAAATCTTATTTATTGAAAATACTATAATCGACAACCTTATTACAATCGACCGTTTAGCTTAAATTCTTGTGACCAACTCCTTTTATAAAAATTAATCTTCTTATATTCTAGGCTAATTTTATAATTAAAATGCTGATTTTGCATGTAGATTTAATGTGAGAAAAATGGAAAGGAAATCGATAATCTTGATAAATATTTGTTTATCAAGAATTGGTTTCATATTTCCAAAGAATTTATAATTAAGTATATTTAAAATATAATAGAATTACGATGTGGATGTGATGCATCCGTTGTAGATAAGTTATATATAACTCCCCCACGGTCAGATTTGGAATTCTCCTGAATTTCATTATTTGTTATCTTTTTCTTTTTTTGTTTTATTTTATTATTTGATATTATATGATCGATTTTAGGTATTTCATTATTTATTATTGTAACCTTATTTCCCTTCAATTTTTTCCACATTATTATACAAGTAATACTTATTAATATGATTACAATAATTATTATATTAATTCCATATGACATATTTTTGTGAAATTTTAATTCTTTAATTTCTTCTATATTTTTAAAGTTATCTGTAATAATATTATCAGAAGTTAAGGCTTTTAAAAATGTTTGATTAAAATCATTATTTGGATAAAAGTATCTATCTTCAAAAATATTTTTTTTATTAGAAAATGTTTCACCATATAATTTAATTTTACAGTTTAAAAAGTTAATCAAATTATTTTTAATTAATGTAATATTTCTATTATCACAATTTTGAATTAATGTTTCTTTAATAGCATTTTTTACTAACAATAATTCATCATCTATAATTTCAATTTTAGTTTTATTATTATATATAAGTTTACATTGGTTATTCCAAATACAATTTTTACTTATTTTTAAATCTTCTAACATAACATTTTCTTGATAAGTATAAATTTCATTTTTAATTATTACAACATATTCATTATTTTCATCAATTTCAACATTATCTTTATTTGGTAGTGGTTTAACTAATTTAAGTTCTGTTTGAATATAATTTTGTGGAATTTTTATGGCTAATACTAATAAATGATCTTTATACTGCATTACACCTAATTTAATTAATTTTAATTTAAAAAAATCTATTTGATATGTTTCAATTTCTTCTGCAGTAACTATACTAGGATGTACTATATTATGTTTTGCTGAGGCAATATTATCTTGAATTTGGTTTATTTTATTTTCTAAAAATCTAAGCTTTAACATTTGATCTAAATATAATGAATGACTTTCTATTTGTACCTTATTATTTTTTATTTGATTATAAGTTCCTAAAATTTTATTTCTATCTAAAATTATTGCATTTTTTAATAAATCAATAGATTCGTTAAAATGGTTATTAATTGAAACTTGTTTATTAATAGTTGTAATAGCATTATGACTATTTTCATATGCAATTTTTAAGTGTCCTAAAATTTCTTCTCTATCATTATTATCCATAGCACCAAAAAGCCATTTATTTGCAGTTCCCACAATATTTAATAAACCTCTCTTTACTCTGAATTTATTTGGCGTTATTGAATTTATTTTTGCTCTGATATTATTAATTTCATATTTTATTAATTTTCTATTATCTATTTGTACATTTTCTAAATTTTTTTTCAATTTTCAAAAGTATATCGTTAATTTCTGTTGGATTAATAATATGTAGAACCGTTGCTGTTTCATTTACTACTTCGACATCTCGCACTTTTATTTTAATATAACCAGCTTCTTCATGTATTGGATTAATTTGTAACATTCCTTGAATTGCAGGTAGCATTGCTATTATTACGAAGATTTTGAGAACCTGTAATTAAAGGTCTTTTAATATTTGAAAAATGAATATTTGTTAATGTTTTAATTCTATAATATGCTTCATTTTTATGTCTTAGCCTTTTATAATTTCGTATTGCGCCTTTTTCTCTTTTTTCTTTGTAGTTTTCCCTTTTAATATTTCGTTTATTTATTACTGCGGTTTTCATTTCATCTAATCTCTGCTTAAGTATTGTAACATCTATATTATCTTTTGCTTCTCGTGGTGTACATTTTATTGTTGTATGATATCGATCGTTATAGTTTCCTATAGAAATTTGTATCTTCATCGAATCTGAAAGTTCTTTATCCTCAATTCCTATTACTTTTTCTAATAGGGTTGAATGTAATCTTTCAATGTCTGCATTTCCTGTATGGTTGTTTGGTTTTGTTAGATGTAATTCTACGTTTTGATGTTTTAGATATTCTGCAATTTGTTCTGCTCTGAATTCATTATCCATAATTATTTTTTTTGGTTTTCCAAATTTTGCAAAATGTTCAATAATAAGACTTTTCTTTTTTCTCCAGTTTCGATCTGTAATATCGTATGCTGATGCAAATTTTGTTAATTTATCTATTACTGTTAAAAAAGATTGTTTATTAAAATGAAATATATCTAAGTGAATTATACAATTTTTTTCATCTGGTGTTTCTGTTAATGCTAATTTTGGTTTAATAGGATTTCTGTCGTATTTAATTTCTACACATTTAGTACAATTGTTTATAATTAGTCTAATATGATCTTGTAATTTTGCAAAATATATTTTATCTTTTAAACTATGGTAACATTCATTTATACCACTATACATTGATTCTTTTGTATGATATATAGATATTTGTCTATGTAACTCTTCCTCAGTTCGAATTTCTTGTGCACTTTTTGTACTTTTTATAAATTTTGTTTTGTTATCATTTCCAAACATTGATATTATTATCAGTTGTATTTTATTGTAATCTGTATCAGTAACCTCTGAATAAATACTAAGACGTCCTGATTTAATATATTTTTTCAAAATATCTTTGGTTAAGTTTTCATTTTGCAATGGGTTAATTTCAATAATTTTTCTGTTATGTAACTCTTCAAATTCTTTCTCTGGGTTATATGTTAATATTATTTGTATTTTGTATTTATTAACTATATCGTCTTTTATGCTTATATGATCTAAAAGTTGTTCATCTACCGAATGTATTGTATCAGATTGTACTAAATTTGATTCTAAATCATTCTCTTCATTTATTTTTTCTACCTTTTCTACTTAAATCTACTTAAATAATCGGCAACTTTATTTTCTTTACCTTGTAAATATTCTACTTCATAATTAAATTCTTGAAGTTTTAATAACCATCTTTGATGTCGCTGTGAAAATTCTTTACCTTTATATTTGTTATTTAAATATTTAATTGGAATATGATCAGTTACAATTTTAAATTTATTGCCATATAAATACAGTCTAAAATAATTTACTGAATAGATAATTGCTAAAAACTCTTTATCTGTAGTACTATAGTTTTTTTCGTGATTGTTCAAAGTTTTGGATACAAAACAGACAGGGTGTCCTTGTTGCGATAGTAGTGCTCCTATTACATAATCACTTGCATCAGTTGTAACTGTAAAAGATTTATCATACTCTGGAAATTTTAATATTGTGTGTGATATAATTAAATTTTTTAAGTTATCAAACGATTCAATGTATTGAGGATCTTTGGTATTAATTTTATTTCCCTTTTTTAAATATTTAATCATCGGATAAGCTATTTTTGAATAGTCTTTAATAATTTTTCAGTAATATCCTGTTGCTCCTAGAAATCCTTTTAGTTTCTTTTCTGTTTTAGGTATTTCTAATTCTTGAATAATTTTAATTTTATCTGGGTTTGGTTTAATCCCATCTTTAGTTAATATGCGAACAAGAAATTCTGTATTTTTTTTTCATAAAACTGCATTTATCAATTTGAATTTTTAAATTCTGTTCTCGTAGTCTAGAAAAAATTTTATTTAATGATTGTTCATGTTCTTCTAATATTGTTGAAAATATCAATATGTCATCTAGATAACCACACATATTAGATTAATATATTCCCGTAAAATATTGTTCATCAATCGCTGGAATGTCGCCGGGGCATTTTTTAATCCAAACGGCATTCTTAAATATTCATACAATCCTGATGGTGTAACAAAAACGGTTTTTTCAATATGTTTTTCAGACATTAATATCTGGTGATATCCTTTTGCCAGATCTATGGTACTAAAATACTGAGCTTTTCCCAATTTGTCTAGGATACTATCGATATTTGGCAGAGGATACTTGTCATCAATTGTTATCTGATTTAGTCTTCTGTAATCAACAACAATTCTAAATTTTTGTGTATCAGAATTATCTTTTTTCTTGGGTACAACTAATATTGGTGAACTATAACTGCTACAACTTTTCCTAATTATGCCTTGTTTTTCCATTTCTTCCATTTGTTTTCTTACTTCTTCTTCATGTTTAGGTGGATATCTATAAAGTTTTGAATTAATTTGTTCATTTGTTGTTGTTTTTATTTCATGAACCACTGTGTTTGTATTAGTTAAAATATCTCCTTCTTTATTAAAAGTTTATGATGTCTTTTAATTTTTATTTCAAGAACCTGTTTTTCTTTTCCATTTAGATGATCTAACTAAAGATTTTGAACTTCACTTACTTCCAATACATTTAACTCTTCTTGAAGGATTTTAGTTAGGAATGGAGGACTTTCTCCATTATTCATAATTATTTCTTGATTTTCTATATTTATATGTTTTACATTTTTTGATATCCAATCCATACCTATTAACATATTATACTGTTTATCTATTTCCATAGCAATCCATTTAAATCTTGAATTTTTTGGACATTTAAATTCTTTTGGGCATAATGTTGATACTGTTATATTTGATTTGTATATTTCTCCTTCTATAGTATTAATTGCTATTTTATTTGAATCTATTATTTGATATTTATTATTTGGAAATTTATTTTTATTTAAAATACTAATTGTTGATCCTGTATCTATTAGAGCAATATATTCATCACCTTGTATTGTTACTGTTATAAAAAATTTTCTATGATCCGAGGCTAACTTATAAAAAACGTGTCTTTTATAACATTATTGTTTCTGGTCTACTAATGTTATCTACATCCATAGGTGTAGGAGGACTGGCTACGTTATTTGGTCTACTTTGTTGGGTTCTATTATAATATTGCTGCTGATTATCATATCTTCTAGGTTGACTATAATTTCTATATTGTTGCGATGTATTAAAATTTGGCTGTGGATTATTATTATTATTTCTGAATTGGTGTGTATTATTGTTGTTGTTATTTCTAAATTGTTGAATATTATTATTGTTATTTCTAAATTGTTGTGTATTATTATTGTTATTTCTAAATGATTGATTATTACTATTAGTTCTTATTCCTTGTGGTCGATTTAAATGTTGTTGGTTATGGTTATACCTATAATTTCTGTTATTATGTGAATTATCTCTATTTCTATTTAAAAAACTAGGGTTCAAATTATATTGATCCTGACCTATAAAATTATCAAGAATATCTCTAATTCCTGTTAAATTATTTAAACTTATAATTGAATAAGCTAATGAACCTGAAGCTAACTCTTTAATTTTTTGTACTAACATTCCACTAAAAATATCTATAATTATTGATGGATTTTCTTGAAATGCTGCATATTCTGTTACTTCTTCCACAATATTTTTAACTCTATCTACTAATTGCTTAATACTATTTACCTGAAGACTTCCAATACTTTTTGTTATAGTCATCTGATCTTTGGATGGTTTAAAATGTTTCTTCAAACGATTTTGGCAATCATCCCAGGTTTCCGGTGGATTGAAGCTTAGGAGATTTTTAGCTGCACCTTGAATTTTGCTGTCGTAAATTACCTGGAAAACTCGATTAACTTCTTCATCATAATTTTCCAGAACACTATTCACTGAGCCAATGAATGAAGGCAGAGTTCCAGCTTCACCATTAAATATTGGTAGATAGCGGATTTCTCTTTCAATAATTGATCTCCAATTTTGTAGTTGGTTATTTTGTGCCAACTCTGTTAAAGCGATTATACATTGTGCTATTGGATCTTGAGGTTGTGCCATTTTTTCTTTTTTTTTTTTTTGTAATTAACACTTGATTTATATATTAAAGTTTTAATTATGTTTTTATTTATTTTAATTTTATTTTTAGTGTTGTTTCTACGTAAATCACTAAATTATTCTTTTATTTACTGTGTATCCCACTTTTATTTTTTTTTTTTTTAAATAGTTCGTTTCACTGGATCTATGCTCTACGGAGAATCCTACCGACTGCGCCAATTATATATTTTATAATTATATAATAAATTTTATATATTTTAACAAATAAAAACACAAACTTTTAAAATTAAATCTTATTTATTGAAAATACTATAATCGACAACCTTATTACAATCGACCGTTTAGCTTAAATTCTTGTGACCAACTCCTTTTATAAAAATTAATCTTCTTATATTCTAGGCTAATTTTATAATTAAAATGCTGATTTTGCATGTAGATTTAATGTGAGAAAAATGGAAAGGAAATCGATAATCTTGATAAATATTTGTTTATCAAGAATTGGTTTCATATTTCCAAAGAACTTATAATTAAGTATATTTAAAATATAATAGAATTACGATGTGGATGTGATGCATCCGTTGTAGATAAGTTATATATAACTCGCGTGTTACTATTGAATGATTTTACATAAATATTATATAAATTATAAAATTTCATCAAGAAAATTTTATATATTTTTATAATAATTATTTTAATATTTAGGGTGTGTGTGAATTGGTTAAAAATTGGTTAAAAATTAAAATTATGACAGTAAAATTAAAATTTTTGAAAGTTTTTTTCACCACAAGAAGGCGCCGAAATTTTATCTGCTCTGGACCTAGTATAAATTTTGACACTTTAGTTAAATTTTTGATTGAAATAAATTAATTTTAAATTCATTTATTTTTGAAAAAAAATACATTTTTGATTGAAATTTAAATTGATTTGTATCAAAAATTTGTATAAAAAAAAATTTTTTTTTTTGAATTTTGTTTTGAAAATAAAAATAAATAGTTAATAAAATAATAAATTTAAAAATAAAAATAATAATATTATATTATTATTAAAAATTTATTTTTGTTAAAATTAGCAAAATTATTGGGAAATATATTTTAAATACTCTATCCATATTGAATTTTCCTTAGGCTCTGTGCCAAAGGGTTTAAATTAGTAGTTTAAAATTAAATTATGACTGATGAAATTAAATTATGACACTAGCGTGGTGAATATAGAAAGTCAATATTTAACGACCTTCCAGACCTCGTTAAATTTGACACTTCAGATTAAATTTTGATTTATTTAATATTCATATATCAAATATTTTATTTACGAGCCCTATCTCATATGTATTGATACATTCCAATATTTTATGATTTTTTTTAATGTTTTATACTAGAATTATTAATAAAAATAAATTTATTATTTACAAGAAATTAAAGAAATATTAATAATAATAAAAAAGGATTAAAAAAAAATGTTATATTAATTATAAAGTATTGCAATGGATCAATACATATGAGATAGGGCTCGTACATATTTATAATTTTATTTTTAAAAAAATTCAAAAATTTTTTTTAATTTTTTTAAAAAAATTAGTGAGCAAAAACAAAGAAAAATTTCATCCATCTTTCTTTAAAAATTAAACCAATTGGCACAGCAAACTTGATAGTAAATATTAAAAAAACTCACCAGCAAAAAAAATTTAATTTTTGTGTCAAAATTTAAAATTTAAACTCTTTGGCACACAGCCTTAGAATTTAATTATGTAAAATTTTTAACCAATTCACACAGTTAAAATTTTTAAAAACACCCCACAGTTAATTTTTTTTTAACCTCGTGGGGATTATTTTTTAACCAAATTATTTTTAACACTTTGACACACGCCCTTAATAAATAAAAAAAAGTGATTTAGTTAAACAAAATTGTTAATATAATAATATTAATATAAATATTAAAAGTGTTCAAAGTGCTACAAGACAAGAAGATATACAGTTATACATGTAAGTCAATTATTTTAATTAATTATTTAATATTTGAAAATAATTTGGATTTATCATAGTTTTGATTGCTCTACATTAATTTATTTATAAAAATTTTTATTTTTATAAATTAATAATCAACATTGTAACTTTTATATTAATGAATTTATAAGTATTTAAAAAAAATAGCTTTTTTCCAAGAAGTATTGTGAAATAACCTCATATACGGTTATATTTCGTTACTTAAGTACTGTAAAATAATTTAACACTTTCTGTAGATAACTACGATACCTATTATTCAAATGTATTGTGGCGTGACCGGATAAATGCGCACACGAAATTTGCGCACACGAAAAATGCGCACAGAAATTTGCGCACAGACATATCTGCGCACACGAAAAATGCGCACACAGAAATTTGGGCACACGGTAATTTGCGCACACGGCAATTTGCGCACACGGAAATTTGCGCACACAGAAAAATGCGCACATAGAAAAATGCGCACACAGAAAAATGCGCACAAGGAAATATCCGCACATGTGAATAATAAAGGATTTATTGTTTTATTAACTATTTATTTTTATTTTCAAAACAAAATTCAAAAAAAAAAATTTGATCATGTTGATCCTTCTATTGTAAATTGCCTCTAATTATGTTTAATATTTTAATAAAACAATAAATCCTTTATTATTCCCATGTGCGGATATTTCCTTGTGCGCATTTTTCTGTGTGCGCATTTTTCTATGTGCGCATTTTTCTGTGTGGGCATTTTTCTTTCTGTATTGTGGAATAACCGAATATACGGTTATATTTTGTTACTCTAGTACTGTAAAATAACAACGCTTTCTGTTGTTATATTTCGATACCTAAGTATTGAAATAACGTATTTACTACACTTTTCAAATAGTCCGTGGGTAGCCATGTTAGTAGTAAGTCGAAATTCCCGTCAGCGCTGCGGGCTCTTGATTTTCGGAACAGAAAACAATAGATAACCTTTGTTGCCCTTGTGGGCCATGTTTTGATTCCGAAAGTCAAGAGATCGTGTGATCGAGGAAACAATAGTTTTTTCGAAATGACAAAATTTTGAAAAATTTATTGTTTCGGGGAGTCGAAGAAAAATTTTGTAGAAGACGGTCGGACATTTTTGTGTGATTTTGTTATAAGCTAAAAAAATTTTTTTTTGAGAAAAGATTTTGTTATTGGGAGATTTTTGAATTTGTATTTTTTTTTGATTTTGTACTTTTGAAAGTGGTTTATAATTAAATAACCCCAAAAAAAGAAAAAAAAAGGGAAAAAAAATTTGGGAATTAATTAAAAGAAAAACAAAAACAGTAATTGTAAAATTAGGATAGAAAAAAAAATTATTTTGAACGAGTGTCGAAAAATAAAAAAAAAATTAAATTGCCGGCCGTGAAATTAATTTAATTATTTTAACAAAAAAAATTAAAATTAAAATATCATATAAAGATCCAAAAATAGTGGAAGAAATGAAAGGGAAATACTCAAAATCACAAACTGATTGTTGTAGTGGTGTTAAAGGAATCCAACAATTAATTATAGTGCCGTGAATTACTCTGCACTGGCCAGATATCCTGTAGAGAACAACAACAAAAGAAGACATTTAAAATTATACTAGCAACTTTATAGTTGGAGCAGAGCGGCAGCAGCGTCAACGTTTTTTTTTGTGTTAAAAATTTTTTTTGGTGGTTTTTTTTTATAATTTATTGTTGTGTAGGTACAGGTAGCTGGTTCCAGTCCTGGCATGCCGGAGCAGGAAGCAGTTTTTACCAGGTATTGTAATTTTTTTTTTGTTATTTAATTATTTAATGTGGTGTACGATTTATTTAATTTTTGCGTAGCTTTTGCTGAGTTTTTTTATTGTTAAAATAATTTTTTTTTGTAAAGTAAAGTAACGTAATATATATTTTTGTGTTATTTATTGATTTTTCATTATATTAGAAGTAGAAATAAAAAGGAAATTAAATAGTTGTATTATGTTTGGCGGACACCACATAATTTTTTTTAATATATATATAAACATATTTTTTAAATTTTTCTAATTGGCCTAATAATAAAACAACAGAAAAACCACCGGTTTATTAAGAAAAAAAAATATAAATACCATCGTTTTATTTATTATGATTATTGGAATTTTAATTTTTTTTGTGAAAATTCCAAAATTTTTATTATTTTATTTGAGTTGAGTTGGCACCGCTGGGTTTTTTTTTTTTTTATTTATTTTTGTTGTTGTATTTTTTTTAGAATGGCTGGCTACTTTCAGTCCTTCCCCAGGATGGATCGCATGGATTTCTTGCCCTTTCTCTCCTAATTCCTTAAGCGATGGTGCTTCACTCTAAAGATTTTTTTTTGTGAAAATTTTTATTAGTGAAAGCATCATCGTATTGTAGTCGACTCACGCCCCACAGGCTGAGCATAGCTGGCACACTTAGGAGGAAATCCCAGTGGTCCAAGTTACAATTGGCGCCCAATTTGTGTTGGCGCCCAATACAATTGGCGCCCAATGTTACAATTGGCGCCCAATTTGTGGCTTATTTTAAAAAATTTTTTGGAAATCTCCATCTGAGGTTGCTTAAGTCGGATGGAGGGACGATCAATACTGCAACGTCTTCCCCTGCCGTGGGTGGTATTCTTCCTTCCCTATGAGGAACGTTGGAGGTTGTTCCAATTCAATTTTATGTCTGGTAGTTAGATAAGGGTTTTGGTTGTCCATTACCTGTCCTACCAGTGTCCTTTGTTTTATTTATTTTGGGGGGTTAGAAACTGCGATAAGGTGGTCCTTGCCATATCCTCCCCAAAGTGTCCGTCCGCTAGTTAGACACCCGCTTTTAGTAGTCTAAAAGGGGGTCCTAGCATGTTTGTGTTTTTGTGTTCAACGTAGGTTGAACTATGTGTGAATTGGGACGGACAAAGATGTTTTTTGTAGTGTTGGGGGAGTATTTCTCATTGAAGTTTCCCCTCTCCCTAACCCTATTCCTACCCTAACCCTTTCCCTACCCAGTCCATTATAAAAAGAAGTCCAGAGTGCATCCATTCTGGGGTGTTGAAAAATTATCTCAGTAAAATTGAATTTTTGTTATTGGATTTTGCTTTTTTTTATTTTATTAAAAAATTTTTGTTATTGGATTTTGGTTTTTTTTTTGGTTTTTTTTTATGATATTTCGTTTTGATTTTTTTTTGTTTTATAATTTTTTTTTGCTATTGGTTCCTCGGTCGAGCGAGCGCTGACGGAGAGAAAATTTTATTTTTTATTTTATTTATTTGTGTTTAAATCAAACAAGTTACAAAATTCTTAAAATATATAAAATTACAAAATTCTTAAAATATATAAAATTAAAATAGTAACTATGAGTAATCAAATATAGATAAAATATATACAATACGAATATGTATATAATAAAAATATTAATTCTATAATAAAAATAGAATATTGTCAAGTATTTGATTGATTTTACTCATATTAATTAACTAGCTATAAATTCCAATTTAAAAGTGTTTACAAATTACTAATTAAGTATAGTAATAAACAAAAGATTTAATTAATAACAGTAATAACAATCATAGCAATTATTATAGCAGAAACAATTCAGTTACTTAATATTAACTTTTTTAAATTATTTTTAGAAGTTGAACTTCTTATTTGATTTTGATATTTCTTATATAATATCAGCATCCGATTAATAGGTTCAAACTTTCCATATGAAGTTCTATGGAAAGCTATTCTGAACAAATTAGGCGATCTACAGCGATAATTATTAGCAAATTGAATTTTATTTAAAATGGACAATGAATCAATTTGCAAATTTATTACTTCTGTTAAAAAGATCACGTCAGCCAATTCCCTTCTCTTTTCTAATGTTGTCAAATGGATGAGATTCAACCTATCTAAATATGGTGGTAAAATGTATGGGTTCAACCATTGAAATTGACGAAGAGCAAATCTAATAAAATTTCTTTGGATTGATTCTATTCGGCGAATATGAATATCGAAGTATGGATTCCATACTTGACTGGCATATTCTAGATTAGGACGAACAAGACAAGTAAATAGTGACTTTAATATGTAAGGATCAGCAAATTCTTTTGACCACCGTTTTATAAAACCTAACATTGAATTTGCTTTATTGATAATATAATTGTAATGCAACTTGAAGTCCAATTTCGGATCGAAATAAACACCCAGGTCTTTATAGGAAAGGATTCAACTCTTGAAACAGTTTTTTCGTGGAGTTTATATGAAAATTGATTGGGCGAATGTTGACGTGAAAACGTCATTATTACACATTTATCAACATTAAGTTTTAGAAAATTTAAGTTACACCACATTGAAAAACGATCTCATTTTGCAGCAAATATGAGTCTTTCAAAGAAGTAATCTTTTTATGTATCTTCATATCGTCTGCGTATATACCTATACTGCTATTTTTAATTATAGACACTACATCATTTATCGAAATAATAAATAATAATGGTCCAAGATGGCTACCTTGAGGTACCCCAGAATTAGCTTTAAAAGATGACGATATAGCTGTTCTAAATCGAATACTATAAGATCTATTCGATATCGAATACTATAAGATCTATTAGACATGAACCCATGTTGATTAGGTACTAAGAAATTTATGAACACAGTGTTCATAAATTGAATCAAAGACCATTAGTTCAAATAACTTCGGTATACTAGATAGTTTAGCTATAGGACGATAGTTAATAACATCTATTTTAGACCCTTTCTTATGTATTGGTCTAATATATGATTTTTTCCGTATATCTGGAAATATGCCCGTCGATAGAGAGTGTCTAAATAAAATAGATAGCGGTACATTTAATGAAGTAGATCAATTTTTCAGAATAATGTCCGGTATGCCATCAGGTCCAGCAGACGATTTATGTATCACCAAACTTATCCCGATAGGACTTAGTAAGAGAGTCATCAAAACTAATATCCTGAAGAGTAGTCTTAGGAAAAGTGTGTAAATGATTAAAATAAGTCTCATTTAATTGAAAATCAGAATTACCGTATGAATCAGAAAAATTGTCACGAAAGTAATTAGATATCACAGAAGCATCATTACTTAAGTGACCATTGAAACTCATAAAGGAAGGGAATTCATCTGATTTTCTTTTAGAATTAACAAAATTCCAAAATAATTTAGGATTATCAATAAGCTTAAATGACATGTCGTCAACATAATTATTGTATTTAATATCTACTTTTTGTTTAAAAGTATTAAATAAATCTACAAAATTAATATAATCAATGTTATTTTTAGATTTGAGATATTTTCGCCATGCTTTATTTTTAATATTTCTCAGCTTTCATGACAAAACCACGGCGGACTATTATTGGTCCCTTTGTTAATAATTTGCGTCACAAAAGTATTAAAACCATATAGAATAATGTTATAAAAATTTTCTATGGCAGAACTAAATTCTACATTATTAAGCAATCTATCATAGTCTATAGAATTTAAGAAAGTATTAAGGCCATGAAAGTCAGTTTTTTTAAAATTAAATCTATATGACGTAGCATTTGTTACTAACGGATGCACGTTATAACAGTAAGAGAACGAGATAGGTGGATGAAATTGATCGATATTAACTAGAGAAGTCTCAAATTGTGAAATCATTAAATTATCCCAATCAGATGTATAAATAAGATCTAGTTGTCTAGACTGGAAGTTTTTAATATCTGATATTTGTTGTAGGTAGTTAACATTAAGATTATCACAGAAGGAACATTCTATTTCACTAGTTACATTTGTTGGAAGAAGATAAAATTCTTCATCATGCTGGACCCAACTAATATTAGGGTGATTGAAGTCACCACAAATGATTAATTCATCTGAAGAACTCAATTCCGAAGATATACAATCAATTGCCTTGTTAAAATTCGAATAAACATCATTATTTGAATTAGGAGGAATGTAACAACAAATAAATATTAGTTTTTTCGAGATCAGATTAATTTGAACACCTATTATTTCTAATGATTCCGAAAATGGAATAGAAATTTCTGAAACGTTAAAGTTGGATTTAATTGCAATTCAAACTCCTCCTCCTTTAGCTGTTTGCACAGGAATTAGTGGGTCTTGGAGGTGATATCTATCTTTTCTAAAAACTGAGTAAGATTGGTTAAATAATTCAAGACTATTAATTATTGGATTCAACCATGTTTCAGTTAAAGCATAGATATCAAAATCCATAGATAAAGAATTAGAATGAACAAGTTTAGTCTTAGTGCGAAGTCCCCTAACATTTTGATAGTAAATTTTTAAGTCAGTAAACTTTAACTTATTAATTGAGATTAAATTAGAATTACTTGACTTGGCACAGTTTTCGTCAATGTTGTTATTAGGAACATGGCTTAAAATACTTGTAATCTGTTTCACGTACTCTTTGAAGATCTTCCCTTCTTCTATTATTGACATGGCTACGGAAAGCTTTCAGATCTGCTAATATATCGGCTTGAGATAAACCCAGATCTTCATTATATTTCATGTAAAGCTTACTAAGTTCTTTCTGGTCTAAAGGTAGGCCTTCCAACTTAATAAAGGCTTTAATGCTAGTTTTAGTATGACCAAGTACACAAGTTAAATTAGGTTCATCATATAAGTAAGCAAGAAAGAGCCTAACATTATCATAAATTTTATGATATCTAAAACGACTCCTAAAATTGTGAGGAAGAAAAAAAAAATTATCGGAAATAGAGAAAAATAAAATTAAAATCGAGAAGGTTGGGTTTAGTTTTTTTTCCTCTTATTTATTATTACAATAGTTGTTAGTTAGATATTTATTTTTACAATATTCGTTAGTATTAGTTAGTTTTTTTGGGTAATATTATTTATATTAGGTGTAGTTTTTTTCTCGTTCATTTACAATTTATTGTTATTTATTAAATTATTTTTTTTTGTAGTCGTACTTAGTATTAGTCCTTTTTACTTTCCCTTTTATGAATTCACACTTCCAGTATATATGTCGGTATATTTATTTATTTATATATACAGTTGCTCACAAAAGTATCCGGCCACCCTACTTGGTTCAATATATTTAATGTTTTTCACTTCATTTTCAATTAAGTATTTTTTTTAATATTGGCTATAAAAAGCCTTTACTAACGCACTTTATAATACTAGAAAAACGTATTAGAAAAATGAATTAATTATCAGAAAAACTTACATAGCTGTCGGAACTCATAAAACAATTGACACTAAAGTCGGCCACTAAGTGTGTATGCATACGGGGGACTTCCCCAAAGTAAGTTTAGTTACCAAATAGTTTTCAAATAGTGCGTCATTCGAGAAAAATTGCATTTCCGAATTATGTACTTAATTGTTTGGTTGTCGATTTTTTCTGAAGTATATTTAATTTTGATATTTATATGATTGGATTATAAATTACAAGACTAAATAATGTTGAAAAAATAATAATTATTTGTTTTCTGATATTTAAAACTTAACGTCTAAGATTAATTCTACTGAATAAAAGAAGTGGCCGGATACTTTTGTGAGCAACTGTATATATATATATATATATATATATATCTCCTCACCTGGCCATAACTCTTAAACGGCTTGACCGATTGAGCTCAAATTTGGAAGTTGAGCTCGTGCCATCAATGGCTTGGTACCATATAAATTTGGGACCTTTTTTATTAGTGGGAAGGGGGCGCGGCGGGCTGTTTAATTTTTTAATGTACCAAAAAAAACCATGTGGGGTATCAAATGAAAGGTCTTGACGAGTACATCTCATTGAGCGGTAGTCCGGTGGGCGCCGTGGGTCATATCAGGCCCAGAACGGGGGCAATGTGGGGTCCATAATACAAAGAAACATGTGGGGTATCAAATGAAAGTTCTTGACGAGTACATCTCATTGAGCCGTAGTCTGAGGGCGGCGTGGGTCATGTCGCCCAAAACGGGGGCAATGTTGGGCTCCGTAATACAAAAAATCATGTGGGGTATCAAATGAAATGTCTTGACGAGTACATCTCATTGAGCGGTAGTCCGGGGGGCGCCCTGGGTCATGTCGCCCAAAACGGGGGCAATGTTGGGCTCCATAATACAAAAAATCATGTGGGGTCATGTCGCCCAAAACGGGGGCAATGTTGGGCTCCGTAATACAAAAAATCATGTGGGGTATCAAATGAAATGTCTTGACGAGTACATCTCATTGAGCGGTAGTCCGGGGGGCGCCCTGGGTCATGTCGCCCAAAACGGGGGCAATGTTGGGCTCCATAATACAAAAAATCATGTGGGGTATCAAATGAAAGGTCTTGACGAGTACATCTCATTGAGCGGTAGTCCGCGGGGCGCCGTGGGTCATGTCAGGCCCAGAACGGGGGCAATGTGGGGTCCATAATACAATAAATAATGTTGGGTATCAAATGAAAGGTCTTGACGAGTACATCACATTGGGCGGTAGTCCGGGGGCGCCCTGGGTCATGTCGCCCAAAACGGGGGCAATGTTGGGCTCCGTAATACAAAAAATCATGTGGGGTATCAAATGAAATGTCTTGACGAGTACATCTCATTGAGCGGTAGTCCGGGGGGCGCCCTGGGTCATGTCGCCCAAAACGGGGGCAATTTTGGGCTCCATAATACAAAAAATCATGTGGGGTCATGTCGCCCAAAACGGGGGCAATGTTGGGCTCCGTAATACAAAAAATCATGTGGGGTATCAAATGAAATGTCTTGACGAGTACATCTCAGTGAGCGGTAGTCCGGGGGGCGCCGTGGGTCATGTCAGGCCCAGGACGGGGGCAATGTGGGGTCCATAATACAATAAATAATGTGGGGTATCAAATGAAAGGTCTTGACGAGTACATCACATTGGGCGGTAGTCCGGGGGCGCCGTGGGTCATGTCGGGAACGGGGATAATGTTGGGCGCTGGAATACAAAAAATCATGTAGGGTATCAAATGCAGGGTCCTGGAGAGTAGATCTCAATGGGTGGTAGTCCGGGGAGCGCCGTGGGTCAAGTGGGGCCCAAAATCAGAAAAATCATTTTGGGTGTCAAATGAAAGGTCGTGAAGAGTACATCTTGTTGCTTAGTCCATAGGTCAAACGGGCCCAAAACCAGTTAACAGAAAATTTATTACTTTCCCTTTTATGAATTCACTCCTCCAGTATGTCGGTATCTCCTCACCTGGCCATAACTCTGAAACGGCGGGACCGATTGAGCTCCAATTTGGAAGGTGAGCTCGTGTCATCACATGATTGGTGCCCTATAAATTTGGGACCTTTTTGATTAGAGGGAAGGGGGCGCGGAGGGCTGTTTAATTTTTGAATGTACCAAAAAAACCATGTGGGTTATCAAATGAAAGGTCTTGACGAGTACATCTCATTGGACGGTGGTCCGGGGGCGCCGTGGGTCATGTCGGGTTCAAAACGGGGGCAATGTGGGTCCATAATACAATAAAACATGGGTATCAAATGAAAGGTCTTGACGAGTACATCACATTGGGAGGTAGTCCGGGGCGCCGTGAGTCATGTCGGGAACGGGGATAATGTTGGGTGCTGGAATACAAAAAATCATGTAGGGTATCAAATGCAGGGTCTTGGAGAGTAGATCTCAATGGGTGGTAGTCCGGGGAGCGCCGTGGGTCAAGTGGGGCCCAAAATCAAAAAAATCATTTTGGGTATCAAATGAAAGGTCGTGAAGAGTACATCTTGTTGCTTAGTCCATAGATCAAACGGGCCCAAAACCAGTTAACAGAAAATTTATTACTTTCCCTTTTATGAATTCACTCCTCCAGTATGTCGGTATCTCCTAACCTGGTCATAACTCTGAAACGGTGGGACCGATTGAGCTCCAATTTGGAAGGTGAGCTCGTGTCATCACATGATTGGTGCCCTATAAATTAAGGGCCTTTGTGATTAGAGGGAAGGGGGCGCGGAGGGCTGTTTAATTTTTGAATGTACCAAAAAAACCATGTGGGTTATCAAATGAAAGGTCTTGACGAGTACATCTCATTGAGCGGTAGTCTGAGGGCGGCGTGGGTCATGTTAGGCCCAGAACGGGGGCAATGTGGGGTCCATAATACAATAAAACATGTGGGGTATCAAATGAAAGGTCTTGATGAGTACATCTCATTGAGCGGTAGTCCGGGGGGCGCCGTGGGTCATGTCGGGCCCAAAACGGGTGCAATGTAGGGCTCCATAATACAAAAAATCATGTGGGGTATCAAATGAAAGGTCTTGACGAGTACATCTCATTGAACGGTAGTCCGGGGGCGCCGTGGGTCATGTCAGGCCCAGAACGGGGGCAATGTGGGGTCCATAATACAAAGAAACATGTGGGGTATCAAATGAAAGGTCTTGACGAGTACATCTCATTGAGCGGTAGTCCGGTGGGCGCCGTGGGTCATGTCAGGCCCAGAACGGGGGCAATGTGGGGTCCATAATACAAAGAAACATGTGGGGTATCAAATGAAAGGTCTTGACGAGTACATCTCATTCAGCGGTAGTCTGAGGGCGGCGTGCGTAATGTAGGGGTTAAAATGGGGCAATGTTGGGCCCCGTTATACAAAAATCATGTGGGGTATCAAATGAAAGGTCTCCGACAGTACATCTCAATGGGCAGTAATCCGGAGGCGCCTTGAGTCATCTCGGGCCCAAAACGGGGTAATGTGGGGCCCTATCATACAAAAAATAATGTGGGGTATCAAATGAAAGGTCTTGAAGAGGACATCTTGTTGAGTACTCCGAGAGGTACTCTGGGTCTTGTAGGGCCCATAATTCAACAAGACATGAGAGGTATCAAATAAAAGGTATTGAAGAATACATCGCCCGAAAGTGTCATGTGGGGGCCCATCATAAAATAATCATGTGGGGCATCAAATGAAAGGCCTTGAAGAGTAGTCCGAGCAGTACCCTGGGTCATGTGGAGCCAATTATACAAAAAACATGTAGGGCACCGGGGGCCATGGAAGGCCCAAAACATCGGCCACATGTGGAATTCCAAATCGTGGGCCATGAGGAGCTCAAACAAATCATTCCCAAGTTGTCAAAGTATTTAAATATTTTTAGTCGGTCAAATTAATAAATATTTGACCGACTAAAAAGTGTAAAATAAAAAATATAAATAAAAACAAAATTTTTAAAAATACTTTCCCTTAAAGAAATATTCAACTAAAAAGTAATAAACAAGCAAATAATACCACATCAATGTACTTTCCCGTTGAGTTTTAGGCACTGTCAGCAATAGTAAGGGAAAGTAAACCTTATCAGAATTAATGCCATTTATAAGGAGGTCTGCTTACCCTTACTATTGCTGACAGTGGCTAAAACTCAACGGGAAAGTACATTGATGTGGTATTATTTGCTTGTTTATTAATTTTTAGTTGAATATTTCTTTAAGGGAAAGTATTTTTAAAAAACTTTTTTTTATTTATATTTTTTTTACAATTAGGTTATTATGTATTTACACTATTTATAATCATTAGAGTTGTTTTTTTTAGATTATTTATATTAGGTGTAGGGTTATTATTATTTATTTTTACAATCATTGGTATTTACTTATATTATTTTTTTTTGTTGAAAGTAGTTAGTAAATTTACAATTAATGTTATTTATTTTTCAGTAATTATAATAAATAGTTTTAAAATTATTTGCTTATTTACATTGATTGTTATTTATTAATTTATTTATTTTGTAGTAACTAGTAGTAGGAATTACAATATTTGTTAAATTAATTTTATAAAGAAACAAATTTAATAAAAAAAAATATCACGGTTAAGCTGCCGGTAGGTACAAGCCATAATTTGTGTGCTAGTGGTATTCTACAAATAGAAAATTGTTATTATAATTAGTCTTGGCGAAACATTAATTTTTATACCTGAACCTAATATGGATCCAGCCAGGTTAGATCCCGACGAAATTCAATATAAATTAGAGCTGCGTGAGTTGTTAGGGTCGTCGGGCAACGCCCAGAGTAAGTACGCTCAATTGTGCACCGCCTTAGAGCGCGAGCATCGGTGCGGCGAATTATAGGTGAACTCAAAACGGAGCTCACTCGAATCGCAGAGCAACAGTTCATCACCGCACAGATGCTTGGCTCGGACCATTCGTATTCTGAGGATGGGAGGTTGACGGTGATCGACGAACGGGAGGGAGCTATAGGTCCACTCCTTGACCAATTTCCGCTGCCGCCTGTGGGCGCCGTAGCCAATCAACCTGGTAATAAGGGGGTGTTGCCGAAACAGCCGCTTATTCCAGCTCCGACAATATTCGCCGGCCACCCCTCTTCTGATCCTGGTGCGACGTTGATGACCTCTCGGAAGGGAGTTAGTCAGCTGAGCTCCTCGAACAATTCGCAGCATTCTGACCCCACTTCGATACAGGGATTATCAACTCGGTTGTCCACAGGCGCCGTTCACAAAACTGGTTTGTCTGGAAGAAGAGGAAAACGGTTTAAAAATCAATCGAAACGTCAAAGCGTCCACTTACCTCATGATAGATCTGTGATAGCCTCTGCAACCCAGTTCGATCACCCGCAAATTGCCGCTATGTCCAGTCTGCTCGAAGAACAGCGGCAACAAATCGCCGAACTCCAAGCGCTGGTAGCTCGACAACAACTTTCGGAACCGGCTGCAGCGCCCCGGTTTGTTGCTCCTGTTCATGTCACCACTGAGCCGTTGGGAGGCCAGTGAGGGAACCATCAAATGTCGCACCTTTTCAACTCAGCGATACCGACGATGAGCCTGACGACCACCTCCCTGAACATTTTAGGTGTCGTAATCCAGTTTCTAACTGGCGGGTTCGATTTGATGGTTCGGGCAAAGCTCTGTCGCTAGCGGAGTTCATCTTCCGAATTGAAACTTTGGCCAAGGGAGATGGATATCCGTTGGAAAGTTTGGCGTTGTCGATCAATCAACTCCTTCAGGGCCGTGCCGAGACCTGGTACTGGCAATATATTCGGAGGCATTCGAAAACGTCATGGTCCAAGGGAAATTGGTGAGTCAGCCGAGGACCAAGTTCGTCCCCGTAGAATGTATGTCCATGAGTTGGAGGAGAACGTTGACTCAAATTACATACTTACAAATCCGGCGCTCCAAAAGTCCAATCTGCCAGAACCGCCAAGTCCGTCCGCTCCAATTAAAGAAGTCCTGTCCGTCCAAGATAATAAATTTCATCTGGGAGTTCCGTCCGCCACTGTCGTACCTGCCGACAAAAATACATATGTTATTTGTTTTAATTGCGATGATTTGGGACATCTATTTCGAGATTGTCCCCATCCATTAAAAGTATTTTGTTATCGTTGTGGTTTCAAAAATACTTATGTTAATAAGTGTCCGAGGTGTCAACCCGGCAACCTTCAGGGAAACTCCAAAGCGGGTTTGGGAAACTGGAGGCAACCAAGCTATCGCCCTCGTCCGAATCCTCCAGCGTAGAGTCCGGTGATAGGTATAAGTTAGGTGTAGCTTCTAAAAATCCTCCATTAAGTAGCATAAGCGAATTAGGTTTAGTTAATAATAGAAATAATCGTAGATCCAAAAAACATTTTAGTAAGAGGGAGCAAATCCGAAAAACGTTGAAAGCTACGTACCTCAGGCCGGATGGAGACAATCGACCTTTCATGAAGATACAAATTGCAAATAAAAACCATTTTGCGTTGTTGGACAGTGGGGCCAATATTAGTTGTTTGGGGAAGGTTGGGGAAAGTTTGTTGCGGGAGTTGAACATTTTGTACAACTCCGATCACGTCCATTGTGAATACGGCCGATGGTAACCCTCAAGGTGTCATCGGTTACGTATTCCTGAACATTATTTACAATGGCGTGACAAAAACCATCAAATTTTTCCTGATCCCCTCCATCCAACGGTCCATGATGTTGGGAATGGATTTTTGGGACGCTTTTAATGCGATTCCGTTTAAAAATCTAGAATTATCTGAATTAACTAATGATGATAAAAAAATGCATAAGTTGAATATTGACCAACCACAAAGGCTTCACGAAGTGATCGATTCGTTTCCGTCGTTTAGCACATCTGGTCTGGGGAAAACTACGATCCTTAAACACGAAATCGACGTTGGATATGCGAAACCTCAGGTAGTCCGTCCGTATCCATTATCTCTGCCTATGCAAAAATTATTAGATTTAGAATTAGATAAAATGCTAGAGAAGGATATAATTGAAGAGAGTCGAAGTGCATGGGCATCGCCCTTGGCGTTGGTGAAAAAAAACGGCACCCTAAGGTTGTGTCTCGACGCCCGCAAGGTGAATGCCGTCACCAAGAGTGACGCCTATCCACTTCCTCACATAAATTAAATTTTTAGTAGAGTCAAAAAAACCAAATATATCACTAGTTTAGATCTTAAAATGGCGTTTTGGCAGGTTGAACTGGATGAGAAATCTAGAGACAAAACCGCAATCATCGTCCCCGGTCGTGGGTTGTACCATTTCAAACGAATGCCTTTCGGTTTGTCCAACTCCCCGAAAACACTTTGCAAGCTTATGGATAAATTTATCCCTTACGAGCAACATGAGGATGTCTTTGTTTACCTTGATGATCTTTTGATCCTCTCGGAAGACTTTGACACCCACATGGAGCTCTTGAGTAAAGTAGCAGGGTGTTTGAGGGAAGCTGGACGCACCATAAACATCGAAAAAAGCCGATTTTGCCAGACCGAAACTAAATATTTAGGTCATATTATTGACCACGAAGGCATCAAAACGGACCCTGAAAAGATCGACGCCATCCAAAACTTCCCGAGGCCAAAAACTGTGCGACAGATCAGACGGTTTTTGGGCAT
Organism: Empis stercorea; assembly: GCA_949752835.1. Taxonomy (NCBI): domain Eukaryota; kingdom Metazoa; phylum Arthropoda; class Insecta; order Diptera; family Empididae; genus Empis; species Empis stercorea. The sequence goes on along the minus strand of OX457087.1, from coordinate 21,156,139 downwards.
GACTGGATGGTATAATCGGTTCATTAAGAATTACGCGGAAGTTGCAGCGCCTATTACGGATTTATTTAAGGGCAAAAATCCGGACAAGTGGAATTATGCCGCTGAGGCAGCATTCCTCGCTTTAAAACTGGCCTTAACGTAGGCCCCCGGACTCGTAAATCCCGATTTTAATCGTCGGTTCTCCGTACAGTGTGATGCGTCGAAGACCGGTGTCGTAGATGTTCTATTCCAAACGGATGAAGCGGGGCATGAACATCCCATAGCGTTCATGTCCCAGAAATTAAATTCCGCTCAAAAAAATTACAGCGTGACGGAATTAGAATGCCTCGCAGCGGTACTAAGCATAAAAAAATTCCGACCTTACATTGAGGGGACGGATTTTACTGTGATTACCGACCATGCCAGCCTAAAGTGGTTGATGAACCAAAAGGATTTGGCGGGTCGGTTGGCGCGTTGGAGTTTGAAACTTCAGGGTTTTGATTTCAAGATTGAACACCGGAAGGGCAGCGACAATGTTGTGGCGGACGCGTTATCTCGTGGAGAAATCGATGAGATGACCGTCCAGTTGAAAGAGATCAATATTGTCGACGCCAAGGATCCGGCATTTCAAGACCCTGAATATCAACGCCACGTGAACATTTTCGCCAATAATCATGGTAAATTCCCAGACATTAAAATCGTGGATGGGGTCATTTTCAAACGGCAACATTTTCGAGAACATCAACTTACCGATGTTCCCGTTTGGAAATTGTGGGTGCCTCCTGCGTTAAGAGCCGGCGTGATCCAACACTTCCATGATGATCCTATGTCAGCACACTCGGAGGTGGACAAAACTATAGAAAAAATTCAACGCAGTATTTTTGGCCAAGAATGCGAAATGACATTACAACTTACATTTCTTGGTGCGAGGCTTGTAAAGACGCAAAAGCGCCTAATACATGCTTAAGACCGCCTCTGGTTGTCCAAAGTCCTCCGGTCCGTCCGTGGCAATATATTAATATTGATCAGCTTGGTCCGTATCCTAGATCTAAAAAAGGTAATACATGTATATTAATTGTTCTTGACCAATTCTCGAAATTTGTGTTACTCAAATCTTTGCGTCAGGCAACAACAGGTCCGATCATTAAATTCCTGGAATCCGAAGTCTTCCATCTTTTCGGCATTCCAGAAGTGTTGTTGTCTGACAACGGTGTGCAATACACTGCAAAGGAATTTGAAAAATTAATAAAAACCTACAATATTAACCACAAATTTACCGCTCCATACCATCCTCAGGCTAATGCGTCGGAAAGAGTCAATCGGAACATCGTCACTGCTATCCGAATGTATATAGATCAAACCAACCATAAACAATGGGATGACAAGCTGAGTCACATTGCATGCGCTCTGCGGAATGTCGTCCATGACGCCACTGGGTTTTCTCCATTTTACCTTACATTCTGATATCATATGATGACCGACGGTACTTCGTACGAGTTGCTTCGAAAATTAAATTCGCTGAATGAGAATATCATTATTGACCAGGAGCATCGACGGTTATTATTAAGTTTTATTATTATTATTATTAAGTTTTGTTAGTTAGAGATTTTTTTTTACATCTGGGGTGTGGCGAGTCGGTGTTTTCCAGGCCTGTCTGGAACGCTAAGCTCCAGATTGGTCTGTTTTGTGACACCGTGTATTTTTTTTTTTAAATAAAATAAAAAATTATTAAATTAAAATAATTTAAAAAAATACCTTGTTTAGTTGGGTACGTCTGCGTCCATCTTGATGTTATTTGTATGCCGGCTTGTCACATCTCAGATGTCAGTTAGTAGACAGGCGCGGAGGTAAATTGGAGGTGGGTAGCCATGTTAGTAGTAAGTCGAAATTCCCGTCAGCGCTGCGGTCTCTTGCTTTTCGGAACAGAAAACAATAGACAACCTTTGTTGCCCTTGTGGGCCATGTTTTGATTCCGAAAGTCAAGAGATCGCGTGAACGAGGAAACAATAGTTTTTTCGAAATGAGAAAATTTTGAAAAATTTATTATTTCGGGGAGTCGAAGAAAAATTTTGTAGAGGAAAAGATTTTGTTATTGGGAGATTTTTGATTTTGTATTTTTTTTTTATTTTGTACTTTTGAAAGTGGTTTATAATTAAATAACCCCAAAAAAAGAAATAAAAAGGGGAAAAAAATTTGGGAATTAATTAAAAGAAAAACAAAAATAGTAATTGTAAAATTGGGATACAAAAAAAAATTATTTTGAACGAGTGTCGAAAAATAAAAAAACAATTAAATTGCCGGCCGTGAAATTATTTTAATTATTTTAACAAAAAAAATTAAAATTAAAATATCATATAAAGATACAAAAATAGTGGAAGAAAAGAAAGGGAAATACTCAAAATCACAAACTGATTGTTGTAGTGGTGTTAAAGGAATCCAACAATTAATTATAGTGCCGTGAATTACTCTGCACTGGCCAGATATCCTGTAGAGAACAACAACAAAAGAAGAAATTTAAAATTATACTAGCAACTTTATAGTTGGAGCAGAGGGGCAGCAGCGTCAACGTTTTTTTTTGTTAAAAATTTTTTTTGGTGGTTTTTTTTTATAATTTATTGTTGTGCAGGTACAGGTAGCTGGTTCCAGTCCTGGCATGCCGGAGCAGGAAGCAGTTTTTACCAGCACGTGTATTCCTGAAAACGTTTCGAATGAATTTCGTAACGTAAATTTAATTTTTGTATTCCTGAAAACGTAACGATTCTTTATCGAATCGATATATTCCCTAAATGATTTTATTAACGTTTCGATCGAAATTTTTAACGTCAACTATTTTGTTTACGTTATTGTAAAATTCATAATTTATTCATACAAACAATTTTTTAATTAAAAACTACATTAATGTATATTATACACAAATATACAAAATATAAATATATGGAAAAAAATATATATTAAAATTAATACAATATAGGTCTAACAACGACAAAACAATATTCCATTTTTTTAATATTTTTAGACATGGGCATTATCACTACCATTACTATCGTAAAATAATTCTATTTTAGAGAAAATTTTGAATTTATAGTATTTTTATGTTGAATTAATTAATAAATAAAATATAATTTCAAAATATGAATATATCTATGATTTATTAATCAACAATGTATTTATTATTTGACTATTTTATGAAAAATGACAACAAAAATTACAATTAACAGCTGATTTATTTGTGAAGATAGCTAATTTTTAAGGTTACAAGGGCAATCCTGTTTATCGTTTACGATCGTTTTCTAGAATTGAACGTTTATAAACGAACGTAAATCAAATTCGATTCGAATGGAAAAACGTTACGTTTTCAAGAATACTCGTGCTGGTATTGTAATTTTTTTTTTGTTATTTAATTATTTAATGTGGTGTACGATTTATTTAATTTTTGCGTAGCTTTTGCTGAGTTTTTCGATTGTTCAATTATTTTTTTTTGTAAAGTAAAGTAACGTAATATATATTTTTGTGTTATTTATTGATTTTTCATTATATTAGAAGTAGAAATAAAAAGGAAATTAAATAGTAGTAGTATTTTTGGCGGACATATATTTTTTAAATTTTTCTAATTGGCCTAATAATAAAACAACAGAAAAACCACCGGTTTATTAAGAAAAAAAAATATAAATACCATCGTTTTATTTATTATGATTATTGGAATTTTAATTTTTTTTTGTGAAAATTCCAAATTTTTTATTATTTTATTTGAGTTGAGTTGGCACCGCTGGGTTGTTGCTGCTGGGTTTTTTTTTTTTGATTTTTTTTTTGTTGAATTTTGTTTAGAATGGCTGGCTAATTTCAGTCCTTCCCCAGGATGGATCGCATGGATTTCTTGCCCTTTCTCTCCTAATTCCTTAAGCGATGGTGCTTCACTCTAAAGATTTTTCTTGTGAAAATTTTTATTAGTGAAAGCATCATCGTATTGTAGTATTGGTTGCTGTTTGGATCACTGGTCGACTCACGCCCCACAGGCTGAGCATAGCTGGCACACTTAGGAAGAAATCCCAGTGGTCCAAGGAGTTCTAGTATTATAAAATTCGGTCTAGCGTTCTTTTTTGTGATGCGCTGTTGGTCACCCTAGACCTGGCGCCCACTTCACTAGAACTCCGAAGTTACCTCCTCCGACTTACCTTAAGATAACAGGTGGTAATTTTTTTTTTGACGAAAATTACTCTTCCTGTTACAACCTTACAGATTAGTATGCCTAGATATAAAACAATTAAACAGCTGTCCAGGCAGTCAATAAAACGACGTTTATTCCAATCAAGCAAATTTAATAAACCTAATAAATTATGGTCTGAAATAAAATTAGAAAAGCGTTCAGAATTATTCAAACTACAAACATCAGATAGATTGCAGATATCTGATGAACAATTATTGGATATATCTGATGAAGAACACTTTATGATATTGTATGATGAAGAAAGCTTTAAGATATTATTTGATTCTGAAATTGAGGAAGAACAATTTATTAGCAATCAAATTGAGCTTTTAGATTTTCTTAAAAAGTGGGCTGTAAAATTTAATATCAATGCCATGCCAACGCATTAAATGATTTGTTAAGTTTCTTTAAAATATCCATGAGCTTCAATGTTCCCTTGACAGTCGTACACTTCTAAATCACCAAAGTCTAGAAAAACTATTATTTGCTCACCAGGTGAATATGTTCATATTGGATTGAATTCTGGATTGGAGAATTTGCTGAACAATGCTGTTGTGGACCCACCTCAAAAACTTCAGTTAGATATAAACATCGATGGTCTCCCACTAACTCGAAGCAATCAAAGTTGATTTTGGCCTATTTTGAGTAGAGTTTTTAATTTAAATAAAAGAAAAATATTTGTCGGTGGTGTATATCATGGCTACAACAAACCTAGTGACTTCAATCAGTTTTTACGGCCTTTGGTTGATGAGCTAAAACTTTTACTCTCTGAAGGTATTATGTATAAAAATAACAGAATTATGATTGAGACTAGGTGTTTTATTTGTGACGCACCTGCAAAATCAGGCTTGCTTGGAACAAATAACATACTGGATATGTTGGCTGTTTAAAATGTACAGAAGAAGGAAAATTTGTTAAAAACCGAATGGTGTTACCAATAAATGGTAAATTTTCGAAATTACGAAATAATGAGTCCTTCAGAAATAAAACTCAAAAATAAGATCATAAATTTATTACAATATTGGAGGAATTACCAATCGATAATTTCCCGCTTTACTATTTACATTTCGTAGGCTTAGGTATTGTTAAAAAACTTTTGAATTTTTTAGGTTAATGGAGATGTTAAAAGTATTTTGCCAAGCAAAGATATTAATCAAATTTCAAAGCTTATTAAGGAAGTTTCAATTTTTCAACCAAATGATTTTCAACGTAAAGCTAGACCACTGAATGAGCTATCAAACTTTAAAGGTTCTGAGTTCAGAGTATTTGTTCTCTACACTGGACCTTTCGTGTTAAAGAATGTTATATTGGAAGAAAGATACAATCATTTTTTATTACTACATGTAGGAATAAGGCTTTTATATCACTATGAATTTTCTAAGTCCAAAATTGAACTTGGTGAAGAAATTCTTAATCAATTTATTGATGGAATGAATGAAATATATGGCAAACATCAACTTACATATAACATACATTGTCTGTCGCATTTAGTTGAAGACGTTAAAAATTTTGGATGTTTAGATAATTTTTCAGCATTTCCATTTGAAAGCTTTATGTCTAAAATTCAATCATATCTCAAAAAACCTAATCAGCCACTTGCACAAATTTGTAATAGAATACAAGAATGGAATAATGCAAATTTAGTTGAAGAAAGTAATAGCAGGGAAATATTCTCTCCAATTTTATGTGGAATGTACATCAAAGATGAAAAAATTTTATATAAAAGAGCTCATTGTAGTAATTTTGCAATTAAAAATGATGGCAAAAATAATTGGCTTTTGTCAAAGTCTAAAAATATTATAAAATTCGAATTTTGCGAAATTATTGATAATAAAACTTTTATTTGGGGACAAGAAGTCTTAAATCCTACAAATTTCTATAATTTACCTATTACATCAAGGAAATTAGATATATACAAAATTAATTGTATTAGCAGCAATTTAAAAAAAATTGAACCTTCAAGAAATTGAAAAAAAACTTTTTATGATGAAAGTTCTATTTCTAACGACTACGTATTTTTGTCTATTCTCCATCAGCAGGAACCTTCAAATTACAAAGAATTTAAAATAATTTACATTTTTAAAAAAATTATATATGGTATTAAATTTTTTAAAATAAAATTTTAGACTAATGATAATTTATTAACTATATTTCCTTTTTTCTTTAATTTTAGAAAATGTTTTCAGTAGTTGAGACGGAAGAAAATGGATCTAAAAAAGTGTCAGTAGTATTATCTAAATGGATAAATCATGATTATTTGTTTTGGCCACCAAATTATTACAAGGCTTTAAAAAAATTGTGATATTAATCCCAAATGGGTGAGATATGAAGTAAACATTTTGAAAGAAAATATTTTAACGTTGGGTGAAGCTAGAAAAATTGAAATTTTTTATGAAGGCCTAGTACAAATTCTGAACCAGGGACATACTTAAATAAAAGAATAAAGAAAAAAAAATTTTCTGTTTCTAATTTAAATGAAAAATTTGAGGGTTCTTGGACACCAAAACTATCTAAAATATCCCCAGCCGTTACTACATCATCAGAAACTAATCCGATTACATTAAAAGAAAATCATGACACAAATAATATGGTCTGCAATATCTCACCATCTACAAATATTCCAGAATCTTCTGGCCAAAGCACTAACATATTAACAAGTTATTTACCTGATAAAAATTTAGATGATACAATTTATTTGCATGATACAAAAAAAAAATTGTCAAATACTACAGAAAATTCATTAGTAATACAAAATGTACGAGTATTACCTTCATTAAACTTCGTAAATAGTTTAGAGGTAGAAAAAGAAGTGGCTGGAACTAATAAATATTTTGACCAAATTTTTAGTGATGTTGATGAAGAACTAAATGCTAGAGATAAATTTATTACCTTACAAAGCGCTGATCAAATGAATAATTCAGATAATAAAATAATAGAACCACCACTTTATCATAGTAAATGTTTTATTGGTGAGTATCCCAAAAATCAAAATGATGATAAATTATCTAGTATTATTCAAAGTTCAAACAATATTATGTTCGAAATTGCAATAATGAAGGCAAAAATATCTACTGTGCTGGAACAGCAAAATAAAATTCTTCGAAACCAAAAAGATTTGAAAGAATGCGTTGAAGTTCTCTTAAATGCAAATCGTAAATATAATGAACGTAATGAAGTAATAAAAAAAGATAAACTCTTTAAACCACCAATAACTCCAATGTCCACGATATAAGAACATATTTCAATAAATAGTAAGCTAGCGAACAAACAAAAACTACATGGAACAAATGGTATTATAATTATTCATTAGTATATTTCTTAATTATTTTAAAAATTTAAATTGTTCACAGATATTATATCTATTTAACTTTAGATCTAAGCAAATAAACAAAACTGTTAAAAATATACTGGAATATTTATTTTGTTATGACGTTATTTGTAAATACTCGTGGTCTGGGCAAAGTTCACTCTCAAAAGGTATTTTATATTTTCAATATTTTATTATAAATAGAAATATTTAAGTAATTTTCTAAGTTTTAGTACATTAGATTTTTACTTATAGTACATATTTTGCATTTAAGATGTGTAATGCTTTATAAGCAATATAAATTTAATACTGTGAAATATCGCTCTTAAAATGAAATATTTTCTTTTGTTTCAGAAATCAACAAGTTAGTATTCGCAGAAAATACCCAATTGCTAGAACTAATTAAAAATGTACATAACTATCAAAATGATAATCCAGCACCTTTCGAAATAATTAAAAGTGGAATACAAGAGTTTCTTAAAAGAACGAATTTTCGTCATCAAAAACAGAAATGTGAAAACTATAAAAAGTAAAATTTATTATTATGTATTGAAATTCAGGAGCTAACAATTTACAATTTATAAATGGTGTATGCTCACTTGTTTTAATATAATAAATACTTCTTCAATAAATCTAAAAATTTATTAAATTTGAAAAATATGTACAATAGAAATTGATGTATAAGTTAAATCAACAATAATTCGAATAAGTTATGCTATGTGAAAAAATAATATATAAAAAAATTTTTAACGTTGTTTAAAATTCTTAAAATTATAGACTAAAAAATGTTAACATTACTTAAAATACTTAAAATTATAGACTAAAAAATGTTAACATTGTTTAAAATACTTAAAATTATAGTCGTTGAGACCAAAAATATGTTAACATTGTTTAAAATACTTAAAATTATAGTCTTTGAGACCAAAAAAATGTTAACATTGCTTAAAATACTTAAAATTATAGTCGTTTAGACTAAAAAAATGTTAACATTGTTTAAAATACTTAAAATTATAGTCGTTTAGAATAAAAATATTTTTTAATATTATTTAAAAAACTTTAAGTAAGAAATTGAAAACTATAATGAATTCAATCTAAAAATGTATTTACATAAGAAAAGTTTTATTTAGTTTTTGTTAATTTTATTTGTTTCTTTATATGTTTTTTCAGGCTTTTTTATCATTATAACTATTTTTATTAAGTTTTAATATATAAGGTAAAAGAAACTATAAAAAGGACCATGATATAACAGTTACTTATAGAACAATGGACAGTTATATGTAACTACATACCAAAGATATTTAACTGAGAGAAGTATGAGGTATTGTACACACAACATCACCGAAAGTTAACCAAACAAAAATATCAGTTTTAATGTCTTTAAAATAACTGAAGAAATGCTCAGGCATAATACAGACAATATTATCGTAAAAAACTCCAGCTTCGTTTAAATGTTCAACACACTTTGAGGAAGCCCCAAGGTGTTCCAAAGTTCAGTATTGAGACTGTCCTACGTCTGTAATATACCAACAAGCTTTCGGTTACACTTCGGTTAATCTACATTACTATATTTCTTAAATGTTTTTCGGGATATATACTTATATATTTATGTAAAATTTATTTCATTTTCAGTATATGTTCAAAATATTATATAGTGCCGTATTTTTTATTTTATTTTTTTATGTAGTATTATGTACCCTTGTATGCAATCTTGGGTACGTACCCAAGCGAGTGCTATTTTTGCACGGAATTCCGTACCCTTTTTGCTGTCATAAATTGTAAATATTAGACAATGTCCGGAAGTATATAAACGCACTCATACATATACAAAAACAAATTATGAAATTATATCTCTGATTTGTTAGTCATTTTAGTTTGTGTTTTTTTTTATGCTGCTGCCTCTTATTTCTGTGTGCTGGTTTAAATTCAGGTAAAAAAAATCTATAATATAATATTAGTAGTAGGTAAAAAACAATTATAATTTAGTTATAGGTAAAATAAATAGGTACAAAATATATTTCTTCGTAAAACCAAAAAAATATTTCTTCACCATTTTTAAAACAAATTTGTACAGTAAACAAAGTGTAATGTCTTCTCGAGCAAATAAATATAAAAAAATAAAGAATGAAATGGATACTTTAATATCATTTCCAAAAAATTCTAGTGAAAAAGCAAAAAATACATTGGCTGCTAATTCAGCAACAACAAATGAAAATATTCCTGCTGAATTCGAAAATATACAAAACTGCAATCAAAATCGTGATAGTTTTTGTGAAGAAATTATATGTGATGGTGAAAACATAAGTGATGTGTCAATGTCAATATCTGACTCAGAGTTTAGTAGCGATAGCTATGATGGTACATATGAAACGGCATGTGATTTAGAAAATGATTTAGCCGAATGGATAGTGAAATACAAAGCAACAAATGGGTCTGCGAATGCTTTGTTGAAAGTGCTAAGGAAATTTCAGCCAAATTTACCGAAAAATGCGCGTACACAAAGAATTACAATCAAATTGTTTGCATTTGAATAATAAAACAATTACAATAAATATAAATAAAAAAAGTTTTTTAAAAATACTTTCCCTTAAAGAAATATTCAACTAAAAAGTAATAAACAAGCAAATAATACCACATCAATGTACTTTCCCGTTGAAATTGAGCAACTGTCAACAATAGTAAGGGAAAGTAGACCTTATCAGAATTAATGCCATTTATAAAGAGGTCTACCTTTCCCTTACTATTGTTGACAGTTGCTCAATTTCAACGGGAAAGTACATTGATGTGGTATTATTTGCTTGTTTATTACTTTTTAGTTGAATATTTCTTTAAGGGAAAGTATTTTTAAAAAACTTTTTTTTATTTATATTTTTTATTTTACACTTTTTAGTCGGTCAAATATTTATTAATTGGACCGACTAAAAATATTTAAATACTTTGACAACTTGGGAATGATTTGTTTGAGCTCCTCATGGCCCACGATTTGGAATTCCAAATGTGGCCGATGTTTTGAGCCTTCCATGGCCCCTGGTGCCCTACATGTTTTTTGTATAATTGGCTCCACATGACCCAGGGTACTGCTCGGACTACTCTTCAAGGCCTTTCATTTGATGCCCCACATGATTTTTTTTATGATGGGCGCCCACATGACACTTTTAGGCGATGTACTATTCAATACCTTTTATTTGATACCTCTCATGTCTTTTTGAATTATGGGTCCCACAAGACCCAGAGTACCTCTCGGAGTACTCAACAAGATGTCCTCTTCAAGACCTTTCATTTGATACCCCACATGATTTTTTGTATGATAGGGCCCCACATTACCCCGTTTTGAGCCCGAGATGACTCAAGGCGCCTCCGGATTACTGCCCATTGAGATGTACTGTCGGAGACCTTTCATTTGATACCCCACATGTTTCTTTGTATTATGGACCCCACATTGCCCCCGTTCTGGGCCTGACATGACCCACGGCGCCCACCGGACTACCACTCAATGAGATGTACTCGTCAAGACCTTTCATTTGATACCCCAAATGATTTTTTGTATTATGGAGCCCAACATTGCCCCCGTTTTGGACCCGACATGACCGACGGCGCCCCCCGGACTACCGCTCAATGAGATGTACTCGTCAAGACCTTTCATTTGATACCCCACATGATTTTTTGTATTATGGGGCCCACATTGCCCCGATTTGCGCCCGACATGACCAACGGCGCGCCCCGGACCACCGTCCAATCAGATGTACTCGTCAAGACCCTTCATTTGATACCGCACATGATTCTTGTATTATAGGGCCCAACATTGACCCCGTTTTGAGCCAGTCATGACCCACGCCGCCCGGGGGCTACCGCTCAATGAGATGTACTCTTCAAGACCTTTCATTTGATACCCCACATGTTTTTTTGTATTATGGACCCCACATTTCCCCCGTTCTGGGCCTGACATGACCCACGGCGCCCCCCAGACTACCGCTCAATTAGATGTACTCTTCAGGACCTTCCAGTTGATACCCCACATGATTTTATGTATTATGGAGCCCAACATTGCCCCGTTTTGGGCGACATGACCCACGGCGACCCCGGACTACCGCTCAATAAGATGTACTCGTCAAGACCTTTCATTTGATACCCCATATGATTTTTTGTATTATGGGGCCCCACATTGCCCCGATTTGCGCCCGACATGACCCACGGCGCCCCCCGGACTACCGCTCCATGAGATGTACTCGTCAAGACCTTTCATTTGATACCCCACATGGTTTTTTTGGTACATTCAAAAATTAAACAGCCCTCCGCGCCCCCTTCCCCTTAATCAAAAAGGCCCCTTTATATGGTACCAAGCCATTGATGGCACGAGCTCAACTTCCAAATTTGAGCTCAATCGGTCAAGCCGTTTAAGAGAGTCATAAAAGGGAAAGTAAAAATAATAAGACCTAATATATATCTCATATATATCTTATTCTGATTTGTTTTTTAATTTTCTCGTTCTGTCTTTAGCTCTTTGGAACCATTTTTTTATGTAATGTGAAATTTCTTCATCTTCCGCCTTTGGAAATTTTTGTGCTGCATATTCTGAAAATAAAATAAGTGTTATATATTTAGTGAAAAGTAAAATAAAATCAATTACAATATAATATAAATTGTAAAATTAATTTAAATATTTAAGCATTTTAAAAATAATGAATATAACATAAAAAAATCTCAAAGTCTAAGGCTTAGATATTGTGTGTTAGGTGTTATAGTTCTTAAAAAAATCTAAAAGTCTAAGAGGGTTAGATGTTGTGTGTTAGTTTACGATTACACTTTGTAACGTCATTTATCGAATAAAAAATTGTTTTTATTTTGTTGATTAAATTTAAACTAACAAACAAATGTAAATATTTGTGAATATAATATACATACGTTTTAATACAAAAAATCATGTGGGGTATCAAATAATTTAACTGTTCATAACAAACAGAATAAAATTGAAAAACGTTATTTGAGTCAAACTCATTTAAATAATTACAAATGGCTTGTATATTCAAATAAGTGTAAAGGCTTATTTTGCAAATAACTAAGCAACAAGATGTACTCTTCACGACCTTTCATTTGATACCCAAAATGATTTTTTTGATTTTGGGCCCCACTTGACCCACGGCGGTCCCCGGACTACCACCCATTGAGATCTACTCTCCAAGACGCTGCATTTGATACCCTACATGTAACGCAAAATTGAATTCAACATACATAAGCCTTTACATAAAAGGGCAAGTAATTCAGCAGATATAAAAATTAAACGGACCTGCGCAGCCCCTTCCCTCTAATCACAAAGGCCCTTAATTTATAGTGCACCAATCATGTGATGACACGAGCTCACCTTCCAAATTGGAGCTCAATCGGTGCCGCCGTTTCAGAGTTATGGCCAGGTGAGGAGATACCGACATACCGACATACTGGAGGAGTGAATTCATAAAAGGGAAAGTAATAAATTTTCTGTTAACTGGTTTTGGGCCCGTTTAAGAATTTAACTCAATTTCAATTATACGTAAATGGTGTACCAGTACCCAATTCGCCAATTGAGATACATTTTTCCGATAGCAGTTGTACTACAAGAGCGTATTTAACTTTATTCAGGGGTGCGGGCATACATCATTACGATAAAGGTCATCAAATTAAAAAAAGAGCTCCTTGGAAAGGGTTTAAAATTTTAGCTTCTGATTTGTCTGCCGACAGCACTAGTAACGAGCAATGTCAGAGTCTATTAAATCAAGGCACCATAAGAATTGAAGCAAAATTGAAATCACCACTATCATCTACATTAACATGTATTGTTTACGGGGAGTTTTATGCAGCTTTAGAAATCGCTAAAAATCGTTATGTGTATGCAAATTTATAAATAGTTGTCACACCGAGTTATTTTTTATTACACATCTGTACGTGCAAGAGGTAACTATATAAAATGTTAAATATTAATAAACAAGCCTCATATGCCTTGGTGGATATATCTTTTACATGTGACAAAATTCTTTATTTTGCACGTAAAATAAGCATCGCAGGAATTGAAGAATCAAATAAAACAGTACAATATGATTATTAATATATATACCCAACAACAAAAGTAACAGGAGAAAAACAAAATTTCATAACAAACGGGAATTTATACAACGACAATATAACCCAAGTTTTAAATAGAAAATTAAATAAGTTTGCTATACTTTAGTAAATGGTAAACACAAAAAAGATTTTCTGATTCATTATGTAAAGTGTAAATCGGTAATTTATGAAATATCTACACGAATTGATCAAAATGAATACACAGCAGATCAGAAAAATTCTTCAGAAGAATAAATACACAAAATAGTGTTTTAATGGTGTTTAAGCGTATAATCGTATACCTAGATATATAAGAAAAAAACCATTTTGTATTGTTGTCAATTCTGATCCTGATAACAAACCTGGATTGCATTGGTTCGTAATCAACTTTCTTAAAAAGGCGTGTGCTGAATATTTTGATTCTTACGGAGATCAAACAATAACAAAAAATATTATAAAAAAATAAATAAATATTCTCAGCAAAAATGTTTTATCCGTAACAAAAAACGTCTACAAGCAGATAATTCAAATGAATGTGGATATTATTGTTGTGTATTTTTATATTACCGTTGCAGAGGAATTTCAATGCAGAATTTTTTAAATATATTTAGCTCTAAGGACTTCAATCACAATGATAAATTAATTGTAAATCTTTATCATAATATTTTTAAGAATTAAATAAATGGTTATTAAAAAATAAAGGAAAAATAAAAAAAAAATGAAATAAAAACTCAAAAATACGATAAACGAACCCCGGGTTTGTCAAAAGCACATTTCCTCAAAATCGCCTCTTGTAGTATAAAGGCTTCCCCAAACCGGCGCGAATAATTCGCAGCGGAAGCGGAGCGAATTATTCGCGAAATTAATTAACATGGCGGCTTATGAAAGTGCTCAAACCAACGCGAATTCCGCGCGGATTTGCAGCGATTTTTTCGCGGCGGATTTTATTATTGTGTTGACAGCGTTTTTTCCGCAGGACCTGCGGATTTCGCTTACTTGTGTCAAAAAAATAAATAAAAAGTTTTGTAAAGTTGTGTGCAAGGTCGATATAAATAAAAATATATTATTTGACAAACATTTATTCAGATTATTGTTAGGGAAAAAACATTTGCCGTAAAATAAAAACTATTATTTATTTATTTTAAAAAGAACTGGTATAAAAAAAAGTGAGAAATAAAAATATATTTTTTGACAAACATTTATTTTGATTATTGTGAAGGAAAAAACATTTGGCCTAAAATAAAAACTGTTATTTATTTATTTATTTAAAAAAAAACGGAAAAAACTTTTGTTTTTAAAATGTCTAAAACAGAACGTTTGATAGAAATTGTTCGCAAATATCCTATTTTATATGATTTATCACATGAAGATTATAAAAACATACGTAAAAAAGATAAAATATGGATGGAAATTGGAAAAGAACTAAATGAAAATGGTAGGTTTTAATTAATTATTACAATTTATTAATTATTTTATTAATTATTTTATTAATTTTTTTTTAGCTGATGATATAAGGAAGAAATGGAAAAATTTGAGGGATACATATGCTAAATTTGTCAAGGGGACAAAAACAAGAACTGGACAAGCAGTCAATAACAACAAAAAATGGGTGTCGGCAGAACATATGAAAGGTTTTCGCCCTTTTTTAGCATATGCTACAACCAGCTCAAATGTAAATGGTGATGGTTTTATAGATGAAGAGATTTGTGATGTAGAAGATATTTTCACACATCAAAGTAGTGCTGATGAATTAAATTTAGGAAATACTATAATTTCGGATATTGAATTTGAAAGTTCATCTCACTCTACACCAGTTCCAACAGTTACAATCAGTGGTACAGCGGCAAACAAATCCACACCTGGACCTGAAAAAACATACAGGAAAAATAGAACTGCATCGCCGACACCTATTACAAAAGTTATAAATTATTTACAAACAAAAAAGAACACTGCACATGATAAAACCGAGTCTCTTATGTTAGCACATGCGCAAACAATAAAAACATTTAATCCTAAAAGGCAAGCGATAACAAAAATGAAAATTGCTCAAGTTATCATGCAGCAAGAACTATTGCAAATTGAGGAAAATGAGAAATCTACAGAAGTTTGTAATATTAACTGGTCATCTGATCTGAGCTCATCATACAGCAATCAACATTCATCCATGCCAGTACGCACCTTTGAAGAAACTTCTACGTCGCAGTTTTTTCAATCATTTAACCCAGATGACGAAAATGAGATTTCTAAAATTTAAATTCTTCAACTAAATAATTTAATTTAGATTTAAAAAATTTTTTTTAATAATTAATTTTAAATAACGAGAAAATAAAATAACGAGAAAATAAAATAAAACATTCAAATAACGAGGTGTTTAAATAACGAGAAAATAAAATAAAACATTCATTATAATTATTTTAGAACTTTTATTAATTTAATTTAAAATATACGATAACATGTTAGTATATTTATTTTTCATCAATTTAAATAAAATTAATTGTTTCATCAGTAAGTATTATATATTATAAATCTTGATACAAAAAAAAATATTCATAGAAAGAATACCACAGAAATTTCATGTTTAAAATTATTAAATAAATACAATTTACATGTGTATTAATATTTTGATTATATGTACATGAAATATGCAATCGTTAAATAAATTATAATTTTACTATCGATAATAAATTACTGATATTATCTTGGACATTTATTTATTTAGTCAAACGTTTTTTTTTTTCATTCTTCTATAACAGTTATTGTGTTTTTACATTAAGATAAAATTTCTAAATGTGCCACGATGTTATCATTTCAAATCACTTTAAATTAAAATTTTATTTTTTATTTACAATTTAAATTTTATTTTGTATTTGAAAAGTAAAATTTTATGGACAGAGATTTTTAACCAATTCATTAAATTTAATCTAATTATATGTTTTGAATTCTGTAGTATACTTTATAACTATTACATTGTTTCTTGGAAAATAACATGTCTTTTATAAAGGAATATTTTTTTAAATATTTTGTTCATCAAATATTTTCCAAGGAATATCTAAAATAAAAATACATTTATATACAATGAAAATTTGTTATATGTAATATTTGTTATATGTAATACTCACTTCGTAAATATGTTTACGAATTGAAGTAATTTTCAAATTTTTGCCTAGTATCAAATGCTGCGGCTGTTGCACGTCTTGGATTATTGTCAAAATTAGAAAAGGCTCTAAGTTGAGGTTCTGGTGGATCCAAAAACTCAAAGAACTGATCATCACTGTTTGTTGTGCGTAAAAAATTGTGCAGGATACATACTGCTTTTATAATCAAAATGGTAGTTTCTGGTTTTGTCTCTATTGGTCTATAAAAAATTCGCCATTTTTGAGCCATTATTCCAAAAGCATTTTCTACTACTCTTCTAGCAGTACAAAGTCTTTTATTGTATTTTTCTTTCCTTATATCATTTCTTGATTGGCGATAAGGATACGGTCGCATAAAATATGGTTTAAGCGCAAAAGCTTCATCTCCAATTAAAACATGAGGACAGGGTTCGTTTTGTAGTGGCAAATTTTTGGGATTAGGAACATTCATTAAATTTTGTTCAAATTTTTTACCCATATTGGAGACCTCAAAAATACCACCATCACTGTTTTTACCATATCCACCAATATCAATGCATAAAAATTTATAATCCGGACCAACAATAGCCATTAGTACTATGGAGAATTTATGCAAATAACACCAGTAATTCGATCCACTTTTGTCAGGGCATTTTATGGTAACATGCTTACCATCCACGCTTCCAATACAATTGGGGAACTGCCATAACTTTTCAAATCCTTCTGCAGATTCTTTCCACATATCAGTTATTGGTTCTGGTAAATATGTATTTTGGAGTTTTTTCCATATAGCCTCACAAACTTCTGTCACTATTGCACCAACTGTACTAAATCCAATCCTAAAACTATGCCCAATTGTGTAGTAAGTATCACCAGTGGCAAGAAATCTGTCAAATTTAATAAATTGTAAAAAAAAAAAAAACATAATTATTATATTTTCTAACCTTAATGCAATGGCAAGTCTTTCTTCAGGTGATATAGCTTCACGATAATTTGTATCAGCTTTTTTAATATCTGATGTAATTAAATTGAGAATTTCATCAAAACGTTCCATTGGCATTCTAAAGTATATATAAAATCGTTTTGGATCTTTACGAAGTTGAGGCATTAGTGTATGAAATTCTCCATATCTCAATCTTTCCATATTAATTTCATGTACCCACTTCCTTTTTTTTCTACAAAAAATAATAAATTTATAATTTCAATAACAAACCATCACGTAATACAAACCTGGTATTTTCTTCCTCTACCAAGGCAAGTAATAAAAGTGCCTCTTCTTCATCAGATGATGTGGCCATGGTAATATATTTGTTGAAACTTTTTTTTATTATTTTTTGTTTTCAATACTTTAAATAATGTGATCTAAAGTAATTAATTTTTTTTTTAGGTTTCACTAAAAGTATAAAAATATATGATGAAGGATATATTTTTATATATATGGTAATTAAGCTTCCTACCTTTTACCCAAAAAATAATTTTTAACCACAATAGTTTTTTTTAATTTCAACACAAATATTATTATTTATATTTTAAATAAATTATATTTTTAAATTGAAACAATCAGTAAATTTTTATAAAAATATTTAATATTTACGTTTTTAACACAAATTTTTTTTTTGAGTCAAAAAACTGTCAAAATTGAATGAAGTGTATGAGAGAAACTATCGCTCTGGTGTGAGCATACACGCGAAATTCGCGCGATTTCCGCTACCACAGCGAATAATTCGTTTCCGCTGCGAAAAAATCGCGTCGGTTTGGGGAAGCCTTAATAAGCTATTCTAAAACAATGGGAATTCCTATACGTGTATAGTATTTTTTAGTAGTATTTTCAATGTACTATACATAGGAAAGATAAAAAATGATATGGTAAATATAGGTAAAAAATGTGCCCCTGTTCGATTTTATTAATTTTTTTCCTTCCAAGTTTATTATTCCAACAAAATACATATATATAAACTTATCATTTAAGTTTTCTGTAATTTTGCTTTTAATTGAACATAATGTGATATTAAATAATATCCAATATTCCATTTATATAACTTCCAAAAATATGCAAAATGTTCGTTTTTTGCAAAATTTTACATGATTATGCATTTTGATTAATTATACATAAGTGTGAGGCAAATGATTATAATTTATTAATTATTGCACTTTAAAGAAATATGATTTTCGAAACTTTTCTCAATATTTGTTTTTAAAAATATTGTGCAATTATAATTTTACAAGTAAATTAAAAATGTAATTTTTTGATTTTTGACGGGCCACAGCGGAAAGGGGAGGGGAGATACGGATACAATTTCTTCAGAGACTCTAGTTATTTTTTAGATATATCTTTGGTACATAAATTTCAGCCTTCCATAATAAGCAGTTTGGGAAATACAGGGTGTTAAAAAAAAAAAGTTGTATGAAGATAACGGTATATTTATACATCAAATAATGAAATTTTAAAAAACTTGTTTATTTCACAATTAAGATAAAAGATTATCCTATCTTATAGATTTTACAGACCATAAAAATTTTTTATTGGTTTAAAAGTTATTAGATGTTCAATATGGGCAATTTTCGAACTTGAAGAGGGAATAACTCAGAGGGGAAAAAAGATAGAAGAAAATTGTTCTAGTGGGCCTATTATTTTATTACTATCTATCTATGGTCAAAATTTTAATACTCTATCTTAATAGATGTAGAAGTTTGTGTAAACGGACGGACGGACAGACGTACAGACAGAGTGAAGCTAATATACACATTTCTTCCAGTTTGGTTGGAAATGTGCTAAAAATAATGTTTTATTTATATATTTATTATACATTCATTACAAAGCAGAGGTATTTCTACAAATAGTTTTGAAAAATTGAACAATGTATTAAATCTTGGTAAAAAAAAATGTTCTGGTGCTAGTTTTTTTACATTCTTTTTTTACAATAAATATTATTCTTTTTGACATCTTAACAATAGCAACTTGCTACTCTGACAAAGTCTATAAAACTAAATTATAAATAAGAGTGCAATTTAGTTATAAGGTGTCAATATGAGTAAAAAGTCAATTGTTGATGAGCTGCATAAGCCAGCAAGAAAAACTTTTAAAAGGCGGCAAGTTAAACAAAAAGGAATTAACGCTACAATGGCAATTTAGTAGAAATTATACCTTTCGCACAATTTAACGAAGGCTTTTTTAAATATCTATTAACCGTTATTGATATTTTCTCGAAATTTGCATACGCTGAGCCAATTAAAGCAAAAAGTGGAACAGAACTATCAAATGCTATGACTAATATTTTTACTTAAAGTAAGGAAATACCAAAAAATATTCATTCCGATCAAAGAAAAGAATTTTTTAATAGTTTTTTTCAAAATTTAATGAAAAAACATAATATAAATCACTACCACACTTACAGAAAATTGTAGGCTTCTATATGTGAACGTTTTAACCGAACATTAAAAAATATTATGTGGAAACAATTTAGCTTACAAGGAAACTACAAATGGGTTTCTATTTTAGATGACTTAATAAAGAAATACAATCATACCTGGCATCGAACTATTAAAATGAAACCAAACGAAGTAACAAAAAAGAACGAAAAACAAGTTTTGACCCAGATATACAATAATAATCCAAAATTGCATAAGAAATCCAAATTAAAAGTCAATGACTTTGTACGAATCAGTAAATCGAAAGGAATTTTTCAAAAAGGTTATGAACCTAATTGGTCCACTGAAATATTCAGAATATCGAAAGTGAATATAACCGACCCAGTGACATATTTTTTAATTGATTATAAAGAACAACCGATAATGGGCAGTTTTTATGAATTCGAATTACAGAAAACAAAATACTCTGATTTATATCTTGTTGAAAAAATAATGCGACAAAAAAGAAATAAAGTGTTTGTCAAATGGCTTGGTTTTGATTCTACACACAACTCATGGATTGATAAAAAACATATTTTAAAGTAATATTTTATTTGAAAAAAAAAATCTTTTATTAATTAATACCATTATGGTAGACTAAGCATATCAATTTGTACTCATTGTCTTCATGTACTTTTCGCCTTATAATTAATTTTAATAAATATTATTTTCGTGAGAAGCAGCAGAGTTAAATTAATTAGTATATGTATATTCAAAAATATTGAAAATTGTAATTGTTTTAATTTTCAGTTCGGTATAAACTTAACAAAGTTCATTTACTAATTTTATTTTATTTTTATAAAATGTCGCGGTTTTCTATTAAAAACGAATCAGATATTATAATAAAAAGATTTAATTTACGTGGTCGTAGAATAGAATTAACTATAAATGAATTACCAAAAGAAGAAGAATCTATAAAATGGTTTAAAGCAGCTATAACAGATATAGCGCAATATGCAACAAAAGACCTGGAGCCATCTGATAAAGTTGGTATTAGCTTTTGTGGCAAGAGCTTTGATGAGAGGGGTCCTGGGTGGCTCAGTTTTAGGCGTGCTGATACTTTAACAATGGAGGATATGTGGGAATTGATAAGGAAAATATTTCAGAGTAAGTTTGAAGGGTTCAGTTCCAATACTTTCTGCCTCTCTGTGACAACGGTACGAATACCTCAAGGTAAAGGAAGAGTTAATAAATATTTTACTTATAACTAAGAGTGTATCAAGCGAAAGGGTATTATAACTATAAATAATATAGATTTTTTATGCTTACCAAGAGCCTTGATTGTAGGTAAATCAATTGCCGACAATGATCCAGATATAACTAAACTCAGAAAAGACATAAGACAAATTCAAACCTGTCGTACAATGGATCTTTTAAAAACTACTGGTGTACGAATTCCCTCAGAAGGTGCCGGTGTAGTAGAATTTGATAAATTTCAAGAATATTTAAAAAATTACAAGATTTTTTTTTTTTTTATTTATTATCTTATTCCAATTTATACAAAATTCAATTATAAATCCAATAAATTTCGAAAAACTTAATATATAATATAATAATTCAAAAATCAAATAATAAATAAAAGAATACTTAAGTTAAAAATACAATATGCAATTATTTTATTTCAATACTAAATGACCAAATTATGAAAAAATTAAGAATTACTTTAAATAACTAATGAAATGTATAAAATGTTTTCCAAAATATCCAAGCATCATTGGAATAAATTACCACATTCTATGAAAAGCCAGTTTCAGTGTCGAATGTGGTTTTCTAAGAAAAACTAGCTTAGAAAATAAATTAAAATTTTAAATGTAAGTGGGGTGAATAATATATAGAAATACCCAAAAATATATTAAACCACCAAAACAATAAAAATAAAATATATATGTACAAATACAAATATATGATAAAATAAATAATCCCAGCATGATTAAATAATTATACGAATCAATGTTTTTATTTCATCGTGATTAAACTTAAAAAGCCATGACTTTATTTCTTTAAGAAGCCCGGGACTATAGTTATGATTAGTAATATCCCTTGGTAGTACATTAAATAGCCTAGGAGCAATTGCACAAAAAGAACGTAAATAGTGATTTACAGAATGAGGAGGTATATAAGCTAATCTTGAATTATTACATCTAAGATTATAAATATTAGAATAATGCATTTTTGTTTAGTTAGCAACGGTTGTAATGCATTATTATGCGTTCCACCCCAGTTCAAAATACCATACTGCAATTTTGAATTAAATAAACCATAATATATTGTAGTTAGTAATTTCGAAGAGCAGAACTGTTTTAAATGATAAAAATGCCTCAAATTTTTAAAATAAATATTCAAACTTTTTGTATGACTTGCCCAATCAAACTTGTTGTCTAGAGTTAGTCCCAAATACTTAAACTCTAAAGCAACCAGACGAACAATTGTTGGAATCCAAGAAACTAATAAATGCATTATTTAAACTGTGTTTTGAACAACTTGCACAGTGATAAAAAATATTGTCAACTGACGGAACTACACCAATAAGGTTAAAATACATTATTTTGGTTTTTTCACTTAGTATAAGTTTATGAGCACAAAACCATTTTCTTACTAAATCCAGATCAAAATTAATATTACACACAATTTCAAAAAATGATTCACTATTATAAGAACATCCAACATCATCTGCGACAGCAGTTAACTTGAGTTGAAGAAAATCAGGAATAAAATTGGGCCAAGAACTGAACCTTGAGGTACCCCCAGATTAATATGGACAAAATCGCTCAGGATTCCATCAATTCTAACACTTTGCAGCCTGCCTGTGAGATAAGAACGGAAAAAATTGTAAATACTACCACGAAATCCAACTTTATAGAGCTTCGTTAATAAAATATCATGATTCACTGAATCAAAAGCTTTTTTTATATCAATAAAAAGAGCAGCATTTTTATGTTTATTGTTTAAACCTTCATAAATTTTCGAACAAAAATTTAGGAGAGCATCTTCTGTAGATTTACCTTTTCTAAAACCATATTGCTTATTGTTGAAGAACTTTGTTTTATTCAAAAAACACAACATCCTTGTTTTTATTGCTTTCTCTAAAATCTTTGAAAATACACATAACATAGAAATTGGACGATAATTGTCAATTTTACATTTGTCACCTTTTTTAAATAGAGGTAACACCACTGCTTTTTTTAAAGAGTCTGGGATTGATTGTTGTTTGTATATACGGTATCAGTAAGGATAGAGATCTATTATATGAAGGAGAAGGTAATGGTAAAAGAATTAATCTTTTATACCATGAGAACCATTTTAATGTTATAACGTCACTTACAGCCGCTTTTTGCTGTAGTTTTTATTGTGACAGTTGTAACGTACCGTATAATACAAAAAATGCACATAGATTTGAAAAAAGTTGCTTATGCTGTAAACAATCACCAGCATGTACAGAAAATCATACTAAAACTAACTGTCGCTTTGTAATCGGTATTTTAAAAATCAAATATGTTATACGAATCATTTGACATCAGAATCAAAGACTAAAAGTGTTTGTGATACCTTACACCGCTGTTCTATATGTTTAAAAGTATTTAAAAATGAAAGAAAGCATATTTGCGGTGAATATTATTGTAAAACATGTCAGATATTTGTACCCAAAGATCATCAGTGTTATATGCTTAAAGATACACGTACGCCTGTCATAAAAGAGATGTTATTTATTTTTTATGATTTGGAAACGCGCCAAGAAAAAGTTGTGGAAGAAAAAGTCGACGGTATTAATATTATAAGCGATATAAATCAACATTAACCAAATTTCTGTATTTTTTCAAAACGGTGTAGTCTGTGCATTTCCACAAAGGAGCTATATTTTTGTGAAAAATGTGGATTTAGAGAGATAATATACAAAGAAGAAGATGCAGTTATGAAATTTGTTAAAGAACTGATGTCTATATCCAGAAAATTAAAAAAAATCACTGTAGTTGCGCATAATGGTTCGACCACCAATTTATTTTAAGTCATATTTTATTACATACTGATTTAAAACCAAATTTAATAATGCAGGGAACAAAGATAGTTATTATGAGTCTTCATAATATTAAATTTATTGATTCTCTGAATTACTTTGCACTGGCTTTATCACAGCTACCAAAAGCATTTGATTTGCATTCTAATTGTAAAAAGGGATATTTTCCCCATTTATTTAACACATCAGAAAATTCTAATTACATAGGTCTATTACCGGACATAAAATACTATAGTCATGATATCATGAAAAATAACGATAGAGATGATTTTTTAAAATGGTACAACACTAACAAAAATAATATTTTTAACAGTCTTAAGATATCTCTCGAAGAGACAAGAACTATAACCGCGCTTGTTAATTTTAATTAAATTCAAAAAACAATACGTTGAAAATAGTATTAATATAAATCGTTCTAACAAAGTAAAGAAAATAATAAATAATAAATATATAAATAAAAAACAATGGGGGACAACCAGGGCCGGCGCTAACCCATTTTGCGCCCCGTGCACTTTTGAAAAATGCCGCCCTAAAATAACGTTCGGTTATAAATAATCCGTTTCCACATCACTGGCCATATTTTCATCTGGGATTTTCTTTCTATTGTGCTAAATTTGGTAAAGACATTTATATAAGTGGTCTGGATGAAATGATGAATTGCCATATTCTCATCTAGGATTTTCTCTGGTACCTCTGCATGTATTGCGCTGATAATAGATAAACACGTTCATTATAGTGTTCTATAGTTAATTATGCTAGTGCATAATTAATATTTATTAAATTATTGTTCTACCGATTTCGATAGTTTTAGATGAACAGACTAATGCAGGGTTTTTTTTCATATAAGAAACGGATCGTTACTTGAAAATTAAAAATTAAAAAAAAAATTATTTCTGATGGATTTTGGCGCCCTCAAGATTTCTTAAATTTTAGCGCCCCGTCAAGCTGTTCATACTGTTCTATGGGAGCGCCGGCCCTGGGGACAACGACCCCCCGACCGTTCTGGTCCGAATACAAATATTATAACAAATAATCTAATATTTGATAAATCACAATTTTTAAAGAACAGTGTACCAGGTTCGAAATTCCTGATAATGGAAAGAAAAAAGAAACTGATTTAACTATGGAAAAAGTTTCACCTTTCCTACTAAAATCTGTAATAACAACAGCAACTGGTGACATTAAAAACTGCATAAAACTCAGAGGCGGATTTTAACTACTTGAGGCCCTAGGCAAAAATCAATATTTCAAGCCCCTCTAAGATTTTTTTTTAATAATTATTTTTTTTATGGCTTCATTTCTAAATTTTTACAAAAGAAAGAAAATTTTTGATTGGTATATTTTGTTGACATTATTATAGCCGATTTATATTTTTTTTTTCATGATTTATTTTTTGAAAAACTATCAATCAAGGATTCATAGTTGATTTTTTTGACTAGGTCACTTTCAATTGCCATGATAGCTAAGTGATTTAGTTTTATTTGGCCAAGTGACGTCCTTAGGTAGTTTTTGACCCTCTTAAGAATGCTAAATGATCTCTCACCAGACGCATTTGCAATCGGGATTGTTAAAAAAATTTTTAGAACTATTTCAACTTTTGGAAATGTTGATGCTAAACCTTCCAGAATTGACGCATACATTTCAGGCACTGTTAATAATTTTTCCAATTTTACAAAATGAAGGAACTGCTCAACCTCATCTTTGAATACTAATCGATTTATGTCATCTTTATACTTTTCAGCTAAATTTGATATACACTGAGCATTTTTTTCTTCAGGCAAATCTAAATCAACAAATATTAAAAAGTTATCTAATACTTTGTCATAAACTACAGACCTTTTTATTTCAGAGTTTAAAGTATCTAAAATTATGTAAAATGTTTCAACTTTGAATAGTTCTTTCCCACATAAAATTGTGTCATTGTGAGAAGTTTCATCGAATTGTATTTTTCTTTTCCTGTTTCGATTTTTTGCTGTTGAGTATTCTGTACTACCAGATAATTCGATTGCTTCTTTTTCCATTTGGTGAAAATATGCATCATTAGTTCGAATACTGAGGATGAATTCTGATAAAGATTTCAATAAATATGTTCCTTTTTGTAAGTTACATTCTTTGCTTTGTAACGATTTATTCGTGGCATTGATTCTTTGCAATAGCGTATTCCAAAAAATCATAAACAGAGCCGTCTCTAAATCTTCAAAACTGCTATGTAATTTTTTCGCCTCAATTTTTGCTATGGGTTTTTCAGATGGGTTAATACCAATTTCACCAAGAACGGTTTTTATGGAGGAAAAATTCTTTCGTACAATTAATACAGCTTCAGCTCTAGATGACCATCGAGTGTCGCATATACGTTTTAAAGTATGGCTTGGTTGGTTGGTTGGTTTAAGTGGCGAGCCTCTTGATCCGGCTGTTCAAGAGGCTCCAATTTACGCTATAGCGCCGTTTTGCTACCACTGGCCTCGTGAACCACCAATTTCAAGTATGGAATGAGAGAAAGTAGATTTAAGCCACCCTGTGGCATTTAGGAAATGTACCATATCTGTTGGTAGTATTGTGGCTAGGTTGCTGAGATTGTCAAGAAAAGGACTGCTCAGAAAACAGTATCTAGCTATGGCTAGCGCTGGGCACTTACAAGTGTAGTGCATTACAGTTTCCCTCTCGTCCGGTTCTTGACAGCTACGGCAGGATAGGTGGAAGGGGATGCCTAGTCTGGCTGCATGTTCACCGATTGGCCAATGCCCAGTAAACACCGCTAGTATTCTGGCAATGTTTTTGCGCGAGTAGTTCAGGAGATCAGCTGTTCTCCTACTTGAATACCGGGGCCATGTTTTTTTGGATGTTTTACATGTTGCTAAGTTCACCCACCTAAGGTTAGCTAGCAATTGGAAGTGAAGGAGGATATTCCGTTGTATACTATTGATTGGAGGGTTCACCTCTTCCGCAAGCAATGCGTCTAGGCCTGAACCCATGCGTGCTAGTTCATCGGCTTTCTCGCTAGTTCATCGGCTTTCTCGTTACAATATTCCTATGACCTGGAACCCAAAGTAACGTGACCTCGAACCGGTTACTTATATGCGCTAGCTCTACTGAGCATGCTTTGACCAGCTTAGATGAAATATAAGGAGATTTTAAGGCTAGGATAGCAGCCTGGCTATCCGTGACTATAGCCACCCTGCGCTTAGGGGATGGGTCGTTCTTGACAAGTAAGCAGGCTTTCCAGATAGCCAGCATTTCCGCCTGGAAAACACTAGAGCTATCCGGAAGTCTATAGGAAAGGGCTATTTCCAGCGATTCTGAGTAGACACCAGCGCCAACACCACAGTCCATCTTTGAACCATCAGTGAACAGTACTGAGTCGAACCCATTCAGAAGGCCTGCTACCTTCCAATCACTGCGAGTCGGTATCTGAACCTTGAAGTTCTTATTAAGTATTAACTGGGGGATGGAATAGTCCGTGGACAAGGGGAGCAGTTCTCTAGCTAACGAGCTAAGAATACGGCTATGTCCGTAAGGTTTGTCACGCCAGTACCCACTTTCTCTGAGTCTGAGCGCGCTGCATGAGGCTAAGTATTTGGTGTGGAGATCAGTTGGGAGAAGGTGCAGAATTGTATTCAGGGCATCCCCCGGCGTTGTCCTTAACGCACCTGTGATGCAGATACATGCACTTCTCTGCACCCTACCTAGCATGGTACGGACATAATCCCTATCTAGGGCAGGCCACCATACTATTGAACCATATGTGAGGATAGGTCTCACTATAGCAGTGTACAACCATAAAACCATACGAGGTTTTAATCCCCAACTTTTTCCAAGCATTTTTTGCAAGAGTACAAAGCCGTGTAGGCTTTCTTGACTCTCTCCTCTATATTCCACCTCCAGTTCAACTTCGGGTCGAAAATCAACCCCAAGTATTTGACTTTGGAGGATAGATTCAGTGTTATACCGTCCAATTTTGGTCGAGAAAACACAGGTATTTTGGTTTTTGTGGTGAATAGCATCATTTCGGTTTTGCTAGGGTTGGCATTCAGACCACAGCTGCGGGCCCAGTTGCTAACCATACGTAAGGCTTGTTCCATAATTCCGCTAATTATATTAAGGAATTTGCCAGAAACCAGTATTACAAGGTCGTCCGCATAAGCGACGGCCATTATTCCTTCCTCTTGAAGTTTTGATAAGATTTTGTTCATTACAAGGAGCCATAATAGTGGAGACAGCACACCCCCCTGTGGCGTACCTCTATTAACATACCTAGTAATGTGACAGTTACCGAGGTCTGCTTGCACCTCCCGCGTATGAAGCATGTTGGCTATCCATCGTCTAAGTGGAACTGCTACCTCCAGTTCCACCAGAGACTCTAGGACAGCGGACACGTGGATATTATTAAAAGCGCCTTCTATATCTAAGAAGGTGGCTAGGGTATATTCTTTATACTGGAGGGATTTTTCTACCGTTTGCACAACTTCGTTCAGTGCAGTCTCAGTAGACTTACCTTTGCAGTAGGCATGTTGGAATTTGCACAATGGGGTTCTTTCTAAAACGCTTCTCAATTCCTGGTCAAGGATGCGCTCAAGGATTTTTAGCATGAAGGATGAGAGACTAATTGGCCTGAAGTCTTTGGCCATTTCGTGTCCTCTTTTTCCCGCTTTTGGTATGAAGACAACCTTGACTCGCCTCCACCACTGTGGTATGTGGCCGAGTCTGAGGCTGCCCTTGAAAAGTTTTGTCATCCAAGGGATAACTAGCTGTATGGATTCCTGTAGCATCTTAGGGAAGATTCCATCAGGTCCAGAGGATTTATAGGGGGAAAAATTATCGATTGCCCAGGCAATTTTCTTTCCCGTTATAAGTGGGTTTAGCCACTCCCGTTGTAGCTCAGTATTTCCTAAGTCGCCTGTCTGGGCTACATCTTCAGCTTGCACCGTGCAACCTGGGAAATGTGTGTCTACTAACAGCTGCAGAGTCTCTGCAGATGATTCTGTCCAACTACCCTCCGCACTCTTGAGGAAGGACGGATTGGAATGTTCTTTGCTTAGGATTCTACTTAGTCTGGCAGAATCCCTAGTACTTTCAATGGATTCGCAATACTCTTGCCAATTCCTTTTTTTTGCCTCGTTAATTGCTTTTTTGTACTCACGAAGACGGTCCTTGTAGAGTTGCCATGAACCCTGCCTGTAGCAGACGTTGTAGGTTTCTCTAGTCACCTTTCGTAACTTAGTTAAATTGTCATCCCACCACGGAGGGAAAGATTTTTTACTACGCTTGATCGGACATGATACCTTGAATGAGACCTGCATGGCCTTGGTAAATTTGTCCGTCATTTCCTCTAGGGAATTAATGGTCGTTATTTCTGATTGGTTATCTATGGCTGATAACTTCCCTTTTAACACCGATCTAAACTTGGACCAGTCTGTGTTTTTGGGGTTTCTATACGGTTTGGGGCTTTCAGGATTTAAATTAACATTGAAGAGTATCCACTTGTGATCCGAGAAAGATCTTTTCTCTGATACTCTCCAGTTTTCTACTTTCAGGGAATTATTGTTGCTAATTAGGGTAATATCAATCACGTCTTCCCAGCCAGGGAATCTTTCCGAGCTCGGAAAAGTGAATGTTGGTGTGCTGCCTCTATTACACACCATTAAATTAGAATTTAAAATAAAATCAAAAAGTGACTCACCTCTCTCATTTGTTTCCGAGCTACCCCACAGGGTATGTCTGGCGTTTGCATCACAACCAATAAGCAGGTTACTTCCAGTGGCTAGGACTATCTGCTGTAGATTGGTTGTCGGGGTGGTTTCGTCATGAGGCATATATACCGAGCTGATATATAATTCTTTGCCATCATTCTGCTCGACCTTCACCACGGTAATGTCTTCATAGCTAAAATTAGAACAAAAATGTGCGATTATGTGTTTTCTAACTAGAATACACGTTCGGGGCTTACCATTGGCACCATCTACAAGCTTGTAGAATAGGTTATAGTCTCTGTGATTCAGACCTCTTATTCTGGAGGTGTTGATCCAGGGTTCCTGAATTAGGGCTATGTCGATGTCTTCCTCCCTTAGGAAGATCATCAGGTTATCCGAGGCGAATCTCGAATGCTGGAGATTAACCTGGACAACCCGTATCATCTGGCAAGCTACCTACCCCCGTCTCTTTGGCTAGAGACATCTCTTCTAGCAAGTCGCTTGCCTCATCTAACTCGTCAAGCTCGTCTGTATTCGCCTGGAATATCTTCAGTTTCGCTTGACGGATACCGAAACGAAGCTTGTTCTCAAGCTTCGCGAGGGGCACCAGGCTTTCCTCGTTAATCAAAAGGAGGTAGGACAAACTGCCTTGCTGCAGTTCCGTAGTATCCCCCTCCTTTTTGATAACCATCCAGTTGTCCATCGGGACATCTGGATTGTGTAATTGTAAGCACCGGAGAAGCTTCTCCCCCTCAATTTGCATCCTAGGCAGCCAAATGCGCGCTCTAGGTCTCCTCGGAATCTCCTTAGCTGGGATTAGACCAATCTTGGCATCCTCCCAGGCATCGCTAATCTTAGCGACACTGCTGCTAAGAAAATCCAGAGAAAACTGATCGACACACTTGACCACCCGGTAGCCCCTGACTACCTCGGATGAATCGAACCCCGGGATAGGCCCACCAGTGCTTGCAAGTAAATGATCCATAACCATCTCTGACAGTTTTGACTCAATTTCCATCCAGAGCTTGGATGAAACTTTTCTGTTGGGATCTTTATCGTTGATGACAGCTACATTCAAGTGGCATCTGACGATGCCGCTTAGCTTTTTCGCTGTCATCTTCGATTTGGCACTGGTCTCCATCTTGGCGACCTTGGTACGTGCACCTGCTAAGGACTCATCTTGAGACCTATTTCTTTTATTAGCAGGCCGAACTTCAGATTGTGCGATCTGTGTCTCAAATCGTTGCACAATCTGAGTGTATTTTATCTTGTCTTCTGCATCGTTTTCGTGAGTATTCCCCTCAGCTTCATTTCGCGCAATCTTGCTCAAAATAAACTTTGCCTTGGAATACTCACGTTTGAGCAGGGTACCAGAACTTCTAAATTTCTTAATAGTACCAGGCTTGGTACTATCTGTGCTTGTAAGTGTAGTAGTACTATGGCTGGTACTTGCTACACCTACAGGTTTGTTTGTTATTGGTGTACTATGGCTGGTACTTTCGGTGACGTCCGAAGCTGGAGTACCGTAGCTGGTACTGTCACTTACCGTGTCACCCTTAATAGTCTCCTGGCTGGAGGCTAGGAGTTCATCCTCCGAGGATGAACCGATATTTGGATTTGGTTTTAGTTGTTGTTGTTGTTGTTGTTTTTGTTTTGTTGTTGATTTAAGTTTCTTCATTGCTGTTCCCACGAGTTTGTCCGGAAATGAGAGTCCATCATGGCACATACCTGATAATAATAGTTAACTGGTCAGTATGGCTAGCATCAGGCGTGGAATCAACTATAAGAGCAAAATAGTTAGCTTGTTTTATTTCATCAACAATGGATGTTTGTACAGTTTTGCCCATAAGTTCTATAAATTCATCACACGTGGTTTTAGATAAATAGTTAACATGTCCACTTCCGCAATTACTATATTTTTCTAAGTGAACCTTTAAAAAGTCATCAAATTCAGCCAAATATTCAATACAGCTGAAAAAATTGCCTTTGGAAGAATTATCATGTCCTCTGAACCCTAAACCTAAACTTCCCAAAAGTTTAACTGTAGCAACGACTCGTTTTAATACTTCTCGCCAATAAATTGACTCTTTTTCTATTACCTCTAAAAGTTTGGAATCGACGCGACCACTTATTTTAGCACGACGAACATAAGCACACATACAACTTTTATGTTCTTTCGACTCATCATGTCTTTTCAAAACGTCGACAATATTTTTCCAATCGGAATATCCTGAAACTAGAACATTAGATTTTTTACTAAAAAGTTTACAAGCAAAGGAATAAATAGATTTCGTTGTTTCAGAATAAATCAACCATTCTCTTCGCTCTTGGACTCCGTTTATTTTAGTCGTATAAAAATGTACATCATTTAATTTTCGGTATATTTGTTGATCATTATTATCTTTATAACATTTTTTAGAAGACTCTAAATCTCCCACATTTTTGCTTTTCATTTTCCTTCAATTGAATTTTTTTTCGTAGTCGTTTTTGTGCGCCAGACTCGAAAGTTCTTTTCATTTTAACGTATATTTTTCAATATTTTTTTTTTTAAATAAAATGGTGTAATTGTTGAGTGAATTAAGATATATTAAATGACGAAAGCAAGGAGCAATAACGGTTGGTTTTGGTAGTTTTAAAAAAAACTGTTGGTTATTCTGAAAATATCTAACTGAAATAAAAATTGTGCTAATAGTCAATACGTACAAATATTTATTCTCAATATCTCAATATTCAAAATCATTTGATGTTAACGTAACAAAATCCAAACAAACAATGAAATGAAAATTACATATTTCTGTTTTGGAAAAAAATATATAAATTCAAAGCTTGCTTGGTTATTGTTTTTTCATATTTTTTTTCCTATTTGCTTTTATGTTCAAATTCTTATACTTATACTTTATCTTGTATTTTGTTGTTGCGTATCATATAAGTATTTTATTTTGTCAAGGCCTACTAAAGTCGAAAAAAACATAGTTCAGTCAGTTAATAGTATTATAATTGAGTTTGTGGCCCCAAAAGGTTTTAAACTCTGAAAAAATTAAAACTGTTAAAGTTTAAAATCTGAATTGCTGCGACAATTTTTTTTTATTTATTTTTTTTTTTATTTTTTTTTTATTTTTGGAGGCCCTTATAAATCCGAGGCCCTTGGCAAATGCTTAATCTGCCTACAGGTAAATCCGCCGCTGATAAAACTTAAAAGTGGTAAAATATTATTGGAAACGAAATCAGTAAACCAAGCCAAAACATTAATCCAATTTAAACTCAACTATAAATATCAACATATATGAAAACGAAACACTAAACCAAAGGAGTTACATTTTTTTTGGAAAAAGAACATATAATTGAAAACCTTAAAAGCCAACATGTCGTTGATTTTAGAAGAATTAAACAAAAGAATAAAAATACTAATTTAATGGAAGAAGGTAGTCTCTATATAATTTCATTTTCAACTTCTGAACTACCAGAATACATAGAAGCAGGATACCAGAAGATAAAAATTAGACCGTATATACCATCTCCTCTCACATGTTTCAGCTGTCTTCGTTTTGGACATATTACTAATAACTGCAAATCAGAAAAAAATGGCTCTAATACTGGTGATCATATACATATTTCAGATAGCAACACAAAATGCGAAAAACAATCAAAATGTATTAATTGTTTGCAATCACACCACGCATTTACAAAAACCTGTCTAAAATTTATTAAAGAAAGAGAAATTCAAAAAAGCAAAACAATTGAAAAAACAGACATTCGTGAAGCTAACAGAAGGTATAGATAGACAAAGAAATCCTCTCACATTCAATGTACTCAACAAATCATATGCTAGTATTACCGGTTATAATATAGTAAGATGTACTTGCAACTGTAGCTGTAATAATCATGCAACTAAAAGTATGCAAATAAATTCAACATCAACAAATGAAACTGAAATAATCAACAATACAAATCGAGAAACAATAGCATCATCTGCTACATCATGATCATCATCAAACTATAATCAAAATCAACAAAATATGGAAACTGAACATAATGTTAAATTTAACATTACAACAGGTAAAAATAAATTAGATACTAGTAATCTTAAAATATTGCCATTAAAAATTTCAAAAAGAGCTATAAATGCATATAAAAAAGAAAGTAAAAATAAAACAATTAAATTTAAATCTACTAAAAAAATAAATAAAAATAATGAATATAGTAGTGTTAGTATTTCAGATGCTGAAATATATGAAATTGAATCAAATGATTAGTAGCATTCTTAATATTATACAATGGTATTGTGATGATTTTTATAGCCGTTACGAAGAATTCAAACTTTTAGAAAAAAACTATAATCCATGCATATTTTGCGTTCAAGAAACAAATTTAAATTAAACCATGTTCCAGAACTTAAAAACTATAACTCTTTTTACTACAATTACCCATCAAATACAGTTGTAGCTCATGGTGGTGTTACAATAATCGTAAATAAAAATTTTAGCTGTGAGGCAATTTATCTACAAACTAATATTCAAGCAATAGCAATTAAAATGTATTTTCCAATTAAATTTATTATATGTAATATTTACCTTCCTGGTACAGAAAATATTACAAGAACAGAAATTGAGAATTTGACTAGACAATTTGACTGTCCATTTATTCTATTAGGTGACTTTAATTGCCATAACCCGGTATGGGCATCTGATAGATTAGATAAGAGAGGGAAAATGATTGAATCTATAGTAAATAATAATAATCTCAACGTTTTAAATAATGGAAATCCCACGCGTTTTAGCTTTGCCTACAAAACATTTAGCGCTATTGACTTAACATTAGCAACTCCTATACTTCAACAGTATTTCGATTGGCTGATAGATGAAGATCTACATAGTAGTGATCACTATCCTATCATCATGACATTAGTCTAAAATAGCAATAACAACACTGCAAGAAAAAAATATAATACCAAAAGGGCTGACTGGGCATCTTTTAAAAATCATATAAATTTAGAACCTACCTGTATAGAATATGAAAACATAGACGAACATGAAAAATACATAAAAAACAAAATATTACATGCAGCAGACCAAGCCTCTTTCAACAAATAAGAGTAACAAAAAAATAGTTCCTTGGTGAATGATGAAATAAAACAACTTATTACTGAACGTACAAAACTATTTTGCGTTCAAGAAACAAATTTAAATTAAACCATGTTCGAAAATATAAAAGAACATTAGACATGAATGACCTTAGAAATTTGATAGCCACAAAATATAAAACACGTAAAACAATAAGATATTACAAAAAAAAATTATGGAAAGAATATATTAACTCAATTTCAAGCAATACTCCCGCTAATGAAGTTTTCCAAAAAATACGACAATTAAATGGTAAAAACAAATTAACTAATATTTCCTCTATCATATGATAACATATTAACGGACAAAAAGAAATATCTGAAGAATTTTCAAAGGCTTTCAGTAAAGCATCAAGCTCTGAAAACTAGAATAATTTATTTTTAATACATAAAGAACAAATAGAAAATGAAAATTTGGTAATTACCGAAAACAATGATGAATCATATACCATTTATTTTGACTGAACTTGAAAATGCTCTAGCAGATTGTACTGGTTCGTCCCCTGGACCAGATATGATCCACTACGACATGATAAAAAATATTGACAAATCCAACCTAAAATACATTCTAGATCTATATAATAGTATTTATAACAATGGCACTTTCCCAACAAAATGGAATATTGCATTACTTATCCCAATTTTAAAAAAGGAAAGGACTCGAAGTACACTGACAATTACCGACCTAATTCATTAACCAATTGCCTTTGCAAAATACTCGAACGAATGATTAATAAAAGGCTTCAATGGTTCCTTGAACAAACTAATAAAATTAATTTGTTTCAATCTGGATTCCGCAAAAACAGAAGCACTTTAGATAATTTATTATATATAGAGTCAGAAATAATGGAAGCTTTTTCATCTAAAAAATTTCTTGTTTCTATCTTTTTTTTATATAAAAAAAGCATATAATATAGTATGGAGAAGAAATCTTTTAGATGAATTAAATAAATTGGGACTAAAAGGAAATATGATAAAATTTATTAAAAATTTTCTCACTAATAGAAAATTCTTTATTGCATTAGGAAATACAATTTCGAACGAATACACTCTTCAAAATGGTGTACCACAGGGTTCAGTCCTTAGTGTAACATTATTTCTAGTAGCAATTAATTTCTAGTAGCAACATTCCTATAAAATACGCACTATACGCAGGTGATTTAACCATATTTATATCATCCAAAAACCTAATGCAAATACAAGAAAAACTACAATTATGTCTAAATGAACTTACGAATTAGTCAAATTATACAGGGTTTACATTCTCTGAAACCAAAACTGTTTTAACAAATAATGCTCTTTACGAGAAAAACAAAAAATATTTTTTACCCACATTTAATTCTAACTGGGTCACAAATTAAATATGTCGAAAAACATACTTTTTTGGGCATGACTCTTAATCCTAAGTTAAAATGGACGGCACATATAAATGAAATAAAGGCAAAGGTTACAAAAAACTTGAACCTAATAAAAGTTATTGCAGGGTCGGATTATGGCTCAGATCGAAAATTACTTCTCAGCATTCATAACCTCATAATATTACCAGTAATCGACTATGGAAGTGTCATATACAATTCTTAGAATATGTACCGTTGCTTTCCGTACTAGTGCAGTTAACAGCATAATGATCGATGCCGGACAATACCCATTACAATATAGAAGAGACCAACAATGTTTGAAATTGGTTACCAAAATCTATTCCTTTAAGGAGCACTCACTAACTACAAAACTCAATAACGATGGAGTTTCTAATAAACTCAAAAACAAAACACCTATGTACCAACCTATCTCTAAATATTCCATCCCTAAATATAACCTAAACCAACATAAATTCCAACACTCACCACCCTGGCTTGTAGAAACAGACATTGATACTTCACTTTCAAATTTAAAAAAAGAAGATACGCCAACAGAAAAATTTGAAACATATTTTAATATTAAAAGTAATGGAAAATACAAAAACTTCGAAAAAATATATACTGATGGTTCGGTTAATAATGTAGAAACTGGATGTGCATTTAAGCACGAAAATAGTGAAAAAATGTTCCACATTGCAAAATATTCAAATATATGCACGGCTGAGCTTTATGCAATTCAAAAAGCCTTAGAATATTCAATAGAAACACAGTACATAAATTTTCTTATTTGTACCGATTCACTATCCTCACTTCAAATCATTAAAAAAATGTATTCTATCCACCCAATTGCGCTCAAAATTAAGGATATCATACATGAAAACCAAAATAAAATGTTTGCCTTTATATGGATCCCTAGTCACAGGAATATTGGTTCAAATGACCAAGTAGACTCGCTAGCTAAACAATCTGTAGAACTACAAGTAGACTCGCTAGCTAAACAATCTGTAGAACTACCTTATGATAAAGCATTTGTATTCTATTATAAAGACTTTAAAGAAATTATTAATCATAATATTGTATCATACTGGAATTGGGACTGGGAACAAGAACCAAATACAAATAAATTACGTAGTATTAAGGACAATAATAAACGCTGGACATCGATTTTTGACTTATGTAGGAAAGAATCTGTAGTATTAACTAGAGTAAGAATTGGTCACACTAGTATGACTCATAAGTACATAATAGAAAAATTAATCCCACCGATATGTACATGCAATAACTTACTCACAATCAAACATATTTTTGATGATTGCCCGAATTATGCTAACGCCCGAAATACATTTAATATAACAAATCAAGAATATTAGCAATAGATTCAATTCCTGAAAATAAGCGAGTTATAGACTTTCTCTTAAGTACTGGAATATATGGTCAAATTTGACATTGATTTGTATTTAACAATTATGAATTAAAATATAAATTCTTCACCATGATATTAAATTAAACTAAAAAAAAATAAAAAATACGACACTACCCCTTAAACAAAGGGTACGGAAAGCCGTACCCTTTTCGATCCAAAGTCGTACTGGGTACTCGGAATAGGAACCTCCAACCGCACGGAATGCCGTGCGTCTGGCCGAAGAAAGGTGAGACTTTTTTTCCAAACTGGTCTGTCAATGAAAATGTAAGTGTGTGAGTGCGTACGTATTTTCCATACTATTTCCGTACCCAATCCGTGCAATAACACTATGTTTTTTTCACGCAATTCCATGCTATTTCCGTACCCTTTTCTGTACTATTTTCGCACGCAATTCCATGCTATTTCCGTACTCTTTTCAGTACTATTTTCGCACGCAATTCCATCTCACAATCAATAAAAGAATTTTTTTTAATTCAAAAATATTTTTATTAATATTTTACATAATTTTAAATAATAAAATTAACATTTTTCATTTTTATATACTATATCAGGTATTTAAAAATAAATTAAGTTTTTATTTACAGAAAGAAAAGAAAATTGAAATTAAAAGAAGGAATTCAACAAAATAAAACTTTAAATTAATTTAAAAAAAAAATTCAATGAAATTAAAAATAAATAATGAATAAATACAAAATTAAATAAAATTAAAAATAAATAATGAATATAATAAGAAATTCAATAAAATAAAAAAAGAATTTCATTTAAAAAACAAAAACTGAATAAAATTGATAATAAAAAACTTATTAACATGAACTAAAAAATTAATAGAAAAAAATATAAATAAAAAAAAGTTTTTTAAAAATACTTTCCCTTAAAGAAATATTCAACTAAAAAGTAATAAACAAGCAAATAATACCACATCAATGTACTTTCCCGTTGAAATTGAGCAACTCTCAACAATAGTAAGGGAAAGTAGACCTTATCAGAATTAATGCCATTTATAAAGAGGTCTACCTTTCCCTTACTATTGTTGACAGTTGCTCAATTTCAACGGGAAAGTACATTGATGTGGTATTATTTGCTTGTTTATTACTTTTTAGTTGAATATTTCTTTAAGGGAAAGTATTTTTAAAAAACTTTTTTTTATTTATATTTTTTTCTATTAATTTTTTAGTTCATGTTAATAAGTTTTTTATTATCAATTTTATTCAGTTTTTGTTTTTTAAATGAAATTCTTTTTTTATTTTATTGAATTTTTTGTTACGGCCAGGTGAGGAGATATATATATATATATGTATATATAAATAAATAAATAAATATACCGACATATTTACTGGAAGTGTGAATTCATAAAAGGGAAAGTAAAAATAATAAGACCTAATATATATCTCATATATATCTTATTCTGATTTGTTTTTTAATTTTCTCGTTCTGTCTTTAGCTCTTTGGAACCATTTTTTTATGTAATGTGAAATTTCTTCATCTTCCGCCTTTGGAAATTTTTGTGCTGCATATTCTGAAAATAAAATAAGTGTTATATATTTAGTAAAAAGTAAAATAAAATCAATTACAATATAATATAAATTGTAAAATTAATTTAAATATTTAAGCATTTTAAAAATAATGAATATAACATAAAAAAATCTCAAAGTCTAAGGCTTAGATATTGTGTGTTAGGTGTTATAGTTCTTAAAAAAATCTAAAAGTCTAAGAGGGTTAGATGTTGTGTGTTAGCTTACGATTACACTTTGTAACGTCATTTATCGAATAAAAAATTGTTTTTATTTTGTTGATTAAATTTAAACTAACAAACAAATGTAAATATTTGTGAATATAATATACATACGTTTTAATATGGCCATGGTGCCATATTTTCTTATACTAATATTGTCTTGTAGCCCAAACCATGAAAAATAAGTAGCAGATTCATCGCTAATTATTTTGGATAACGCACAACTTATATATTTGGACAAGTCGTTAGTACCAATTCCGTTAAAAATGTTGGCCTAAAAGATTAAAATATCATTTCTTTCTGAGTGAAAAAGTTAAGTGAAAAAAAAACAAACCAAATATTTTTCAACATTTTTGTCTGATTGGAATTTATTTTCCAGTTCAATAAAATTATGCTTAGATATGCAAGGCAGTGAAAAAGGTGCAACATCTGAACATGGTGCAGTTGAAGTGTTTTGAGAAGTTGACCGTAAAACGATAAGTTGGCGTATGATTGTTCTAAGATTTTTCAAGCAATGTTCATTTTGCTCTTCTATTTTACGTAACCTGTCATTTATATGTTTTATTTGATCTTCAAGGCCTAACAAAAAAAATAATCAGTATACCATTTTAAAACCTAAAATAAATACTAACAATTTTCTTTATTAGATTCATCTTGTTGAATACAGCTATTTTCAATTCCATTGTGCTGTATTTCCGTAGAAGTTGTTGGATATACATCTTTTACTTTTAGAAAATTTTGAAAACCAGCCTCGGAATCTGAATATGAAAAATCAAGCTCTATGTCTTGCGGACTGATGTTGTTGTTCTTAGTATTTCTTTGTTCAAGACTTTTTTGTTTTGTTGTTGCTGTGAATAAAAATATGTAAATATATATAAAATGGCAATATTTAAAAATACTTATAAATGTTTATATATTTGCAACAAGTATGTTAATTGTAATTTTAGTGTTACTCACATTTTCTCTTAAAATTGAAAATACTCTGGGTCTGGCTCTGGGTTTGGCTTTCGCTCTCGCTTTCCATTGTTTTCGTTTAAAATCTATAATAAAGGAATATAAACAGTTAGTGCATTTGTTTTTAATGAAATTACTTTAAACTTAATAAACTGTATTTTAAATATTTGTTGCTCTTGTGCAAACAATTCGTTATATGAACAAAATATATTTAAATTATTGGATGAAAAAGGTGTATTGAAAAGTTCTAGTGTGTTTAGTACAAATTTTCCATTTATACTTATTTCTGAATTGTGTTTAATAATTTCTTCAATTTTGAAAACTTTACTTTCTATGAAGCAATAATTATTAGGTGGTTTAACAGAGTATTTGCATTCCTTGTACAATAAATCGCGGTACAAAGATCCACCGTAGTTGTAATCAACTGTTGCGAATGGTATTATATTTGTTTCATTATTTTTCGCTGAATGCAAATTAATTTCAATTAATCTATTATTGAATTGCTGAAGCGGTTGAATTTGCTTTTTAATAAATTTTTTTAGCTGTTGCATATAGTTTTCAAATTTAAAGGCACTATATTCATCTAGATTTCCAAATTGAGAAACATATGCAGCTAGATAAAGTAAATTGTGAACGTTGTATCCAACAGAACTTCGATCGTATAATTTCTCGAAATCTTTCACATATTGAGTTAACATCTGAGATGCACATGAATTGTTATTGTTGCATTCTTCAGAATCACATAATATTCTTATGGAGCAAAGCAGCAACATAAAATGATTATAATATTCTGTTGGCAATACATCTTTCATTAAAATTAAACCAGTGTAGCACAAGAACAGTCGCAATTCAGTTGCTTTCCACCTATCTATTTCTACTAGACTTCTAGGTTTCCTTGAAAATTCTTTAATTATACCACATTTAATCATATCGATTCTATTGTTAATAATTTGTATATGATTATTAGTTATTTCTTTTTTTTGTTTTTAACCCAAGCTCTTATAGTTTGTCGCATTACTCCCAAAAGAACACAATGCACATAATCTACTGGAGCTTGAGATACACAACCGATATTAATTCTCTCCAATGCTATTGTTTCTAATTTTTTGTGATATTCTGGTTGTTTTCTGTCAGAAAATTCTTCATCACTTCTAAGCGGTGCATTTATTTCTGGAAAACA
The DNA here is from genome assembly GCA_949752835.1 of Empis stercorea. Lineage (NCBI taxonomy): Eukaryota > Metazoa > Arthropoda > Insecta > Diptera > Empididae > Empis > Empis stercorea. The sequence continues at coordinate 21,114,591 of OX457087.1, read as the reverse complement.
AACTTTTTTATTTAAATATTCGCCTTTTACATGACATTTGGTGCACCCATAATATCCAGTATGCCCCTTAACACCAAGTACCATTGATTTTGCTGGAGCATCGCAAACAATTGCACGTATTTTTACTTTCCCTTTTATGGATTCACACTTCAAAAAAACCATGTGGGGTATCAAATGAAAGGTCTTGACGGGTACATCTCATTGAGCGGTAGTCCGGGGGGCGCCGTGGGTCATGTCGGGCGCAAATCGGGGCAATGTGGGGCCCCATAATACAAAAAATCATATGGGGTATCACATGAAAGGTCTTGACGAGTACATCTCATTGGACGGAGGTCCGGGGGGCGCCGTGGGTCATGTCGGGCGCAAATCGGGGCAATGTGGGGCCCCATAATACAAAAAAATCATGTGGGGTATCAAATGAAAGGTCTTGACGAGTACATGTCATTGAGCGGTAGTCCGGGGGCGCCGTGGGTCATGTCGGGTCCAAAATGGGGGCAATGTTGGGCTCCATAATACAAAAAATCATGTGGGGTATCAAATGAAAGGTCTTGACGAGTACATCTCATTGAGCGGTAGTCCGGTGGGCGCCGAACGGGTGCAATGTGAGGTCCATAATACAAAGAAACATGTGGGGTATCAAATGAAAGGTCTTGGCGACTACATCTCATTGAGCGGTAGTCTGAGGGCGGCGTGGGTCATGTCAGGCCCAGAACGGGGGCAATGTGGGGTCCATAATACAATAAAACATGAAAGGTCTTGACGAGTACATCACATTGGGCGGTAGTCCGGGGGCGCCGTGGGTCATGTCGGGAACGGGGACAATGTTGGGCGCTGGAATACAAAAAATCATGTAGGGTATCAAATGCAGCGGCTTGGAGAGTAGATCTCAATGGGTGGTAGTCCGGGGACCGCCGTGGGTCAAGTGGGGCCCAAAATCAAAAAAATCATTTTGGGTATCAAATGAAAGGTCGTGAAGAGTACATCTTGTTGCTTAGTCCATAGGTCAAACGGGCCCAAAAGAAAATTTATTACTTTCCCTTTTATGAATTCACTGCTCCAGTATGTCGGTATGTCGGTATCTCCTCACCTGGCCATAACTCTGAAACGGCGGGACCGATTCAGCTCCAATTGAGCTCGTGTCATCACATGATTGGTGCACTATAAATTAAGGGCCTTTGTGATTAGAGGGAAGGGGCTGCGGAGGTCCGTTTAATTTTTGAATGTACGAAAAAAACCCCACATCAAATGAAAGGTCTTGACGAGTACATCTCATTGAGCGGTAGTCCGGGGGGCGGCGTGGGTCATGACTGGCTCAAAACGGGGTCAATGTTGGGCCCTATAATACAAGAATCATGTGCGGTATCAAATGAAAGGTCTTGATGAGTACATCTCATTGGACGGTGGTCCGGGGGGCGCCGTGGGTCATGTCGGGCGCAAATCGGGGCAATGTGGGCCCCATAATACAAAAAATCATGTGGGGTATCAAATGAAAGGTCTTGACGAGTACATCTTATTGAGCGGTAGTCCGGGGTCGCCGTGGGTCATGTCGCTCAAAACGGGGGCAATGTTGGGCTCCATAATACATAAAATCATGTGGGGTATCAACTGGAAGGTCCTGAAGAGTACATCTAATTGAGCGGTAGTCTGGGGGGCGCCGTGGGTCATGTCAGGCCCAGAACGGGGGCAATGTGGGGTCCATAATACAAAAAAACATGTGGGGTATCAAATGAAAGGTCTTGAAGAGTACATCTCATTGAGCGGTAGCCCCCGGGCGGCGTGGGTCATGACTGGCTCAAAACGGGGTCAATGTTGGGCCCTATAATACAAGAATCATGTGCGGTATCAAATGAAGGGTCTTGACGAGTACATCTGATTGGACGGTGGTCCGGGGCGCGCCGTTGGTCATGTCGGGCGCAAATCGGGGCAATGTGGGCCCCATAATACAAAAAATCATGTGGGGTATCAAATGAAAGGTCTCGACGAGTACATCTCATTGAGCGGTAGTCCGGGGGGCGCCGTCGGTCATGTCGGGTCCAAAACGGGGGCAATGTTGGGCTCCATATTACAAAAAATCATTTGGGGTATCAAATGAAAGGTCTTGACGAGTACATCTCATTGAGTGGTAGTCCGGTGGGCGCCGTGGGTCATGTCAGGCCCAGAACGGGGGCAATGTGGGGTCCATAATACAAAGAAACATGTGGGTTATCAAATGAAAGGTCTCCGACAGTACATCTCAATGGGCAGTAATCCGGAGGCGCCTTGAGTCATCTCGGGCCCAAAACGGGGTAATGTGGGGCCCTATCATACAAAAAATCATGTGGGGTATCAAATGAAAGGTCTTGAAGAGGACATCTTGTTCAGTACTCCGAGAGGTACTCTGGGTCTTGTGGGACCCATAATTCAAAAAGACATGAGAGGTATCAAATAAAAGGTATTGAATAGTACATCGCCCAAAAGTGTCATGTGGGCGCCCATCATAAAAAAAATCATGTGGGGCATCAAATGAAAGGCCTTGAAGAGTAGTCCGAGCAGTACCCTGGGTCATGTGGAGCCAATTATACAAAAAACATGTAGGGCACCGGGGGCCATGGAAGGCCCAAAACATCGGCCACATGTGGAATTCCAAATCGTGGGCCATGAGGAGCTCAAACAAATCATTCCCAAGTTGTCAAAGTATTTAAATATTTTTAGTCGGTCAAATTAATAAATATTTGACCGACTAAAAAGTGTAAAATAAAAAATATAAATAAAAAAAAGTTTTTTAAAAATACTTTCCCTTAAAGAAATATTCAACTAAAAAGTAATAAACAAGCAAATAATACCACATCAATGTACTTTCCCGTTGAAATTGAGCAACTGTCAACAATAGTAAGGGAAAGGTAGACATCTTTATAAATGGCATTAATTCTGATAAGGTCTACTTTCCCTTACTATTGTTGACAGTTGCTCAATTTCAACGGGAAAGTACATTGATGTGGTATTATTTGCTTGTTTATTACTTTTTAGTTGAATATTTCTTTAAGGGAAAGTATTTTTAAAAAACTTTTTTTTATTTATATTTTTTTCTATTAATTTTTTAGTTCATGTTAATAAGTTTTTTATTATCAATTTTATTCAGTTTTTGTTTTTTAAATGAAATTCTTTTTTTATTTTATTGAATTTTTTATTATATTCATTATTTATTTTTAATTTTATTTAATTTTGTATTTATTCATTATTTATTTTTAATTTCATTGAATTTTTTTTTTAAATTAATTTAAAGTTTTATTTTGTTGAATTCCTTCTTTTAATTTCAATTTTCTTTTCTTTCTGTAAATAAAAACTTAATTTATTTTTAAATACCTGATATAGTATATAAAAATGAAAAATGTTAATTTTATTATTTAAAATTATGTAAAATATTAATAAAAATATTTTTGAATTAAAAAAAATTCTTTTATTGATTGTGAGATGGAATTGCGTGCGAAAATAGTACTGAAAAGAGTACGGAAATAGCATGGAATTGCGTGCGAAAATAGTACAGAAAAGGGTACGGAACTAGCATGGAATTGCTTGAAAAAAACATAGTGTTATTGCACGGATTGGGTACGGAAATAGTATGGAAAATACGTACGCACTCACACACTTACATTTTCATTGACAGACCAGTTTGGAAAAAAAGTCTCACCTTTCTTCGGCCAGACGCACGGCATTCCGTGCGGTTGGAGGTTCCTATTCCGAGTACCCAGTACGACTTTGGATCGAAAAGGGTACGGCTTTCCGTACCCTTTGTTTAAAGGGTAGTGTCGTATTTTTTATTTTTTTTTAGTTTAATTTAATATCATGGTGAAGAATTTATATTTTAATTCATAATTGTTAAATACAAATCAATGTCAAATTTGACCATATATTCCAGTACTTAAGAGAAAGTCTATAACTCGCTTATTTTCAGGAATTGAATCTATTGCTAATATTCTTGATTTGTTATATTAAATGTATTTCGGGCGTTAGCATAATTCGGGCAATCATCAAAAATATGTTTGATTGTGAGTAAGTTATTGCATGTACATATCGGTGGGATTAATTTTTCTATTATGTACTTATGAGTCATACTAGTGTGACCAATTCTTACTCTAGTTAATACTACAGATTCTTTCCTACATAAGTCAAAAATCGATGTCCAGCGTTTATTATTGTCCTTAATACTACGTAATTTATTTGTATTTGGTTCTTGTTCCCAGTCCCAATTCCAGTATGATACAATATTATGATTAATAATTTCTTTAAAGTCTTTATAATAGAATACAAATGCTTTATCATAAGGTAGTTCTACAGATTGTTTAGCTAGCGAGTCTACTTGTAGTTCTACAGATTGTTTAGCTAGCGAGTCTACTTGGTCATTTGAACCAATATTCCTGTGACTAGGGATCCATATAAAGGCAAACATTTTATTTTGGTTTTCATGTATGATATCCTTAATTTTGAGCGCAATTGGGTGGATAGAATACATTTTTTTAATGATTTGAAGTGAGGATAGTGAATCGGTACAAATAAGAAAATTTATGTACTGTGTTTCTATTGAATATTCTAAGGCTTTTTGAATTGCATAAAGCTCAGCCGTGCATATATTTGAATATTTTGCAATGTGGAACATTTTTTCACTATTTTCGTGCTTAAATGCACATCCAGTTTCTACATTATTAACCGAACCATCAGTATATATTTTTTCGAAGTTTTTGTATTTTCCATTACTTTTAATATTAAAATATGTTTCAAATTTTTCTGTTGGCGTATCTTCTTTTTTTAAATTTGAAAGTGAAGTATCAATGTCTGTTTCTACAAGCCAGGGTGGTGAGTGTTGGAATTTATGTTGGTTTAGGTTATATTTAGGGATGGAATATTTAGAGATAGGTTGGTACATAGGTGTTTTGTTGTTGAGTTTATTAGAAACTCCATCGTTATTGAGTTTTGTAGTTAGTGAGTGCTCCTTAAAGGAATAGATTTTGGTAACCAATTTCAAACATTGTTGGTCTCTTCTATATTGTAATGGGTATTGTCCGGCATCGATCATTATGCTGTTAACTGCACTAGTACGGAAAGCAACATATTCTAAGAATTGTATATGACACTTCCATAGTCGATTACTGGTAATATTATGAGGTTATGAATGCTGAGAAGTAATTTTCGATCTGAGCCATAATCCGACCCTGCAATAACTTTTATTAGGTTCAAGTTTTTTGTAACCTTTGCCTTTATTTCATTTATATGTGCCGTCCATTTTAACTTAGGATTAAGAGTCATGCCCAAACAAGTATGTTTTTCGACATATTTAATTTGTGACCCAGTTAGAATTAAATGTGGGTAAAAAATATTTTTTGTTTTTCTCGTAAAGAGCATTATTTGTTAAAACAGTTTTGGTTTCAGAGAATGTAAACCCTGTATAATTTGACTAATTCGTAAGTTCATTTAGACATAATTGTAGTTTTTCTTGTATTTGCATTAGGTTTTTGGATGATATAAATATGGTTAAATCACCTGCGTATAGTGCGTATTTTATAGGAATGTTGCTACTAGAAATTAATTGCTACTAGAAATAATGTTACACTAAGGACTGAACCCTGTGGTACACCATTTTGAAGAGTGTATTCGTTCGAAATTGTATTTCCTAATGCAATAAAGAATTTTCTATTAGTGAGAAAATTTTTAATAAATTTTATCATATTTCCTTTTAGTCCCAATTTATTTAATTCATCTAAAAGATTTCTTCTCCATACTATATTATATGCTTTTTTTATATAAAAAAAAGATAGAAACAAGAAATTTTTTAGATGAAAAAGCTTCCATTATTTCTGACTCTATATATAATAAATTATCTAAAGTGCTTCTGTTTTTGCGGAATCCAGATTGAAACAAATTAATTTTATTAGTTTGTTCAAGGAACCATTGAAGCCTTTTATTAATCATTCGTTCGAGTATTTTGCAAAGGCAATTGGTTAATGAATTAGGTCGGTAATTGTCAGTGTACTTCGAGTCCTTTCCTTTTTTATAATTGGGATAAGTAATGCAATATTCCATTTTGTTGGGAAAGTGCCATTGTTATAAATACTATTATATAGATCTAGAATGTATTTTAGGTTGGATTTGTCAATATTTTTTATCATGTCGTAGTGGATCATATCTGGTCCAGGGGACGAACCAGTACAATCTGCTAGAGCATTTTCAAGTTCAGTCAAAATAAATGGTATATGATTCATCATTGTTTTCGGTAATTACCAAATTTTCATTTTCTATTTGTTCTTTATGTATTAAAAATAAATTATTCTAGTTTTCAGAGCTTGATGCTTTACTGAAAGCCTTTGAAAATTCTTCAGATATTTCTTTTTGTCCGTTAATATGTTATCATATGATAGAGGAAATATTAGTTAATTTGTTTTTACCATTTAATTGTCGTATTTTTTGGAAAACTTCATTAGCGGGAGTATTGCTTGAAATTGAGTTAATATATTCTTTCCATAATTTTTTTTTGTAATATCTTATTGTTTTACGTGTTTTATATTTTGTGGCTATCAAATTTCTAAGGTCATTCATGTCTAATGTTCTTTTATATTTTCGAACATGGTTTAATTTAAATTTGTTTCTTGAACGCAAAATAGTTTTGTACGTTCAGTAATAAGTTGTTTTATTTCATCATTCACCAAGGAACTATTTTTTTGTTACTCTTATTTGTTGAAAGAGGCTTGGTCTGCTGCATGTAATATTTTGTTTTTTATGTATTTTTCATGTTCGTCTATGTTTTCATATTCTATACAGGTAGGTTCTAAATTTATATGATTTTTAAAAGATGCCCAGTCAGCCCTTTTGGTATTATATTTTTTTCTTGCAGTGTTGTTATTGCTATTTTAGACTAATGTCATGATGATAGGATAGTGATCACTACTATGTAGATCTTCATCTATCAGCCAATCGAAATACTGTTGAAGTATAGGAGTTGCTAATGTTAAGTCAATAGCGCTAAATGTTTTGTAGGCAAAGCTAAAACGCGTGGGATTTCCATTATTTAAAACGTTGAGATTATTATTATTTACTATAGATTCAATCATTTTCCCTCTCTTATCTAATCTATCAGATGCCCATACCGGGTTATGGCAATTAAAGTCACCTAATAGAATAAATGGACAGTCAAATTGTCTAGTCAAATTCTCAATTTCTGTTCTTGTAATATTTTCTGTACCAGGAAGGTAAATATTACATATAATAAATTTAATTGGAAAATACATTTTAATTGCTATTGCTTGAATATTAGTTTGTAGATAAATTGCCTCACAGCTAAAATTTTTATTTACGATTATTGTAACACCACCATGAGCTACAACTGTATTTGATGGGTAATTGTAGTAAAAAGAGTTATAGTTTTTAAGTTCTGGAACATGGTTTAATTTAAATTTGTTTCTTGAACGCAAAATATGCATGGATTATAGTTTTTTTCTAAAAGTTTGAATTCTTCGTAACGGCTATAAAAATCATCACAATACCATTGTATAATATTAAGAATGCTACTAATCATTTGATTCAATTTCATATATTTCAGCATCTGAAATACTAACACTACTATATTCATTATTTTTATTTATTTTTTTAGTAGATTTAAATTTAATTGTTTTATTTTTACTTTCTTTTTTATATGCATTTATAGCTCTTTTTGAAATTTTTAATGGCAATATTTTAAGATTACTAGTATCTAATTTATTTTTACCTGTTGTAATGTTAAATTTAACATTATGTTCAGTTTCCATATTTTGTTGATTTTGATTATAGTTTGATGATGATCATGATGTAGCAGATGATGCTATTGTTTCTCGATTTGTATTGTTGATTATTTCAGTTTCATTTGTTGATGTTGAATTTATTTGCATACTTTTAGTTGCATGATTATTACAGCTACAGTTGCAAGTACATCTTACTATATTATAACCGGTAATACTAGCATATGATTTGTTGAGTACATTGAATGTGAGAGGATTTCTTTGTCTATCTATACCTTCTGTTAGCTTCACGAATGTCTGTTTTTTCAATTGTTTTGCTTTTTTGAATTTCTCTTTCTTTAATAAATTTTAGACAGGTTTTTGTAAATGCGTGGTGTGATTGCAAACAATTAATACATTTTGATTGTTTTTCGCATTTTGTGTTGCTATCTGAAATATGTATATGATCACCAGTATTAGAGCCATTTTTTTCTGATTTGCAGTTATTAGTAATATGTCCAAAACGAAGACAGCTGAAACATGTAAGAGGAGATGGTATATACGGTCTAATTTTTATCTTCTGGTATCCTGCTTCTATGTATTCTGGTAGTTCAGAAGTTGAAAATGAAATTATATAGACTACCTTCTTCCATTAAATTAGTATTTTTATTCTTTTGTTTAATTGTTCTAAAATCAACGACATGTTGGCTTTTAAGGTTTTCAATTATATGTTCTTTTTCCAAAAAATTAAATTCTGGCAAAATGCAACTCCTTTGGTTTAGTGTTTCGTTTTCATATATGTTGATATTTATAGTTGAGTTTAAATTGGATTAATGTTTTGGCTTGGTTTACTGATTTCGTTTCCAATAATATTTTACCACTTTTAAGTTTTATCAGCGGCGGATTTACCTGTAGGCAGATTAAGCATTTGCCAAGGGCCTCGGATTTATAAGGGCCTCCAAAAATAAAAAAAAAATAAAAAAAAAAATAAAAAAAAAAAAATTGTCGCAGCAATTCAGATTTTAAACTTTAACAGTTTTAATTTTTTCAGAGTTTAAAACCTTTTGGGGCCACAAACTCAATTATAATACTATTAACTGACTGAACTATGTTTTTTTCGACTTTAGTAGGCCTTGACAAAATAAAATACTTATATGATACACAACAACAAAATACAAGATAAAGTATAAGTATAAGAATTTGAACATAAAAGCAAATAGGAAAAAAAATATGAAAAAACAATAACCAAGCAAGCTTTGAATTTATATATTTTTTTCCAAAACAGAAATATGTAATTTTCATTTCATTGTTTGTTTGGATTTTGTTACGTTAACATCAAATGATTTTGAATATTGAGATATTGAGAATAAATATTTGTACGTATTGACTATTAGCACAATTTTTATTTCAGTTAGATATTTTCAGAATAACCAACAGTTTTTTTTAAAACTACCAAAACCAACCGTTATTGCTCCTTGCTTTCGTCATTTAATATATCTTAATTCACTCAACAATTACACCATTTTATTTAAAAAAAAAAATATTGAAAAATATACGTTAAAATGAAAAGAACTTTCGAGTCTGGCGCACAAAAACGACTACGAAAAAAAATTCAATTGAAGGAAAATGAAAAGCAAAAATGTGGGAGATTTAGAGTCTTCTAAAAAATGTTATAAAGATAATAATGATCAACAAATATACCGAAAATTAAATGATGTACATTTTTATACGACTAAAATAAACGGAGTCCAAGAGCGAAGAGAATGGTTGATTTATTCTGAAACAACGAAATTTATTTATTGCTTTGCTTGTAAACTTTTTAGTAAAAAATCTAATGTTCTAGTTTCAGGATATTCCGATTGGAAAAATATTGTAGACGTTTTGAAAAGACATGATGAGTCGAAAGAACATAAAAGTTGTATGTGTGCTTATGTTCGTCGTGCTAAAATAAGTGGTCGCGTCGATTCCAAACTTTTAGAGGTAATAGAAAAAGAGTCAATTTATTGGCGAGAAGTATTAAAACGAGTCGTTGCTACAGTTAAACTTTTGGGAAGTTTAGGTTTAGGGTTCAGAGGACATGATAATTCTTCCAAAGGCAATTTTTTCAGCTGTATTGAATATTTGGCTGAATTTGATGACTTTTTAAAGGTTCACTTAGAAAAATATAGTAATTGCGGAAGTGGACATGTTAACTATTTATCTAAAACCACGTGTGATGAATTTATAGAACTTATGGGCAAAACTGTACAAACATCCATTGTTGATGAAATAAAACAAGCTAACTATTTTGCTCTTATAGTTGATTCCACGCCTGATGCTAGCCATACTGACCAGTTAACTATTATTATCAGGTATGTAGATCTACATCAAAAAATTCGAGAAAGGTTCATTTGTTTTATTTCGATTGAACATCAGGATGCAACATATTTAGAAAAAAAATTTTTGTCCACCTTGTCCGATTTAGGGTTAAACATTAATAATTGCCGGCGACAAAGTATGACAATGCTGCTAACATGTCAGGCATTTATAACGGTCTCCAAGCTAAAATTAAATGTTACAGCAAAAATGCTGAATTTGTGCCTTGCGCAGGACATTCTTTAAATTTGGTTGGAAATACAGCTGCAGCATGTTCTTCTAAAGCTATTAGATTCTTTGATTTTATTCAAAATTTGTTCGTTTTTTTTTCCTCTTCGACAAAGAGATGGGACCAGCTAATGAAAACTGATCAAAAATTAAGCCATACTTTAAAACGTATATGCGACACTCGATGGTCATCTAGAGCTGAAGCTGTATTAATTGTACGAAAGAATTTTTCCTCCATAAAAACCGTTCTTGGTGAAATTGGTATTAACCCATCTGAAAAACCCATAGCAAAAATTGAGGCGAAAAAATTACATAGCAGTTTTGAAGATTTAGAGACGGCTCTGTTTATGATTTTTTGGAATACGCTATTGCAAAGAATCAATGCCACGAATAAATCGTTACAAAGCAAAGAATGTAACTTACAAAAAGGAACATATTTATTGAAATCTTTATCAGAATTCATCCTCAGTATTCGAACTAATGATGCATATTTTCACCAAATGGAAAAAGAAGCAATCGAATTATCTGGTAGTACAGAATACTCAACAGCAAAAAATCGAAACAGGAAAAGAAAAATACAATTCGATGAAACTTCTCACAATGACACAATTTTATGTGGGAAAGAACTATTCAATGTTGAAACATTTTACATAATTTTAGATACTTTAAACTCTGAAATAAAAAGGTCTGTAGTTTATGACAAAGTATTAGATAACTTTTTAATATTTGTTGATTTAGATTTGCCTGAAGAAAAAAATGCTCAGAGTATATCAAATTTAGCTGAAAAGTATAAAATGACATAAATCGATTAGTATTCAAAGATGAGGTTGAGCAGTTCCTTCATTTTGTAAAATTGGAAAAATTATTAACAGTGCCTGAAATGTATGCGTCAATTCTGGAAGGTTTAGCATCAACATTTCCAAACGTTGAAATAGTTCTAAAAATTTTTTTAACAATCCCGATTGCAAATGCGTCTGGTGAGAGATCATTTAGCATTCTTAAGAGGGTCAAAAACTACCTAAGGACGTCACTTGGCCAAATAAAACTAAATCACTTAGCTATCATGGCAATTGAAAGTGACCTAGTCAAAAAAATCAACTATGAATCCTTAATTGATAGTTTTAAAAAAAATAAATCATGAAAAAAAAAAATATAAATCGGCTATAATAATGACAACAAAATATACCAATCAAAAATTTTCTTTCTTTTGTAAAAATTTAGAAATTAAGCCATAAAAAAAATAATTATTAAAAAAAAATCTTAGAGGGGCCAGAAAAATTGATTTTTGCCTAGGGCCTCAATTAAAATCCGCCTCTGAGTTTTATGCAGTTTTTAATGTCACCAGTTGCTGTTGTTATTACAGATTTTAGTAGGAAAGGTGAAACTTTTTCCATAGTTAAATCAGTTTCTTTTTTCTTTCCATTATCAGGAATTTCGAACCTGGTACACTGTTCTTTAAAAATTGTGATTTATCAAATATTAGATTATTTGTTATAATATTTGTATTCGGACCAGAACGGTCGGGGGGTCGTTGTCCCCAGGGCCGGCGCTCCCATAGAACAGTATGAACAGCTTGACGGGGCGCTAAAATTTAAGAAATCTTGAGGGCGCCAAAATCCATCAGAAATAATTTTTTTTTTATTTTTAATTTTCAAGTAACGATCCGTTTCTTATATGAAAAAAAACCCTGCATTAGTCTGTTCATCTAAAACTATCGAAATCGGTAGAACAATAATTTAATAAATATTAATTATGCACTAGCATAATTAACTATAGAACACTATAATGAACGTGTTTATCTATTATCAGCGCAATACATGCAGAGGTACCAGAGAAAATCCTAGATGAGAATATGGCAATTTATCATTTCATCCAGACCACTTATATAAATGTCTTTACCAAATTTAGCACAATAGAAAGAAAATCCCAGATGAAAATATGGCCAGTGATGTGGAAACGGATTATTTATAACCGAACGTTATTTTAGGGCGGCATTTTTCAAAAGTGCACGGGGCGCAAAATGGGTTAGCGCCGGCCCTGGTTGTCCCCCATTGTTTTTTATTTATATATTTATTATTTATTATTTTCTTTACTTTGTTAGAACGATTTATATTAATACTATTTTCAACGTATTGTTTTTTGAATTTAATTAAAATTAACAAGCGCGGTTATAGTTCTTGTCTCTTCGAGAGATATCTTAAGACTGTTAAAAATATTATTTTTGTTAGTGTTGTACCATTTTAAAAAATCATCTCTATCGTTATTTTTCATGGTATCATGACTATAGTATTTTATGTCCGGTAATAGACCTATGTAATTAGAATTTTCTGATGTGTTAAATAAATGGGGAAAATATCCCTTTTTACAATTAGAATGCAAATCAAATGCTTTTGGTAGCTGTGATAAAGCCAGTGCAAAGTAATTCAGAGAATCAATAAATTTAATATTATGAAGACTCATAATAACTATCTTTGTTCCCTGCATTATTAAATTTGGTTTTAAATCAGTATGTAATAAAATATGACTTAAAATAAATTGGTGGTCGAACCATTATGCGCAACTACAGTGATTTTTTTTAATTTTCTGGATATAGACATCAGTTCTTTAACAAATTTCATAACTGCATCTTCTTCTTTGTATATTATCTCTCTAAATCCACATTTTTCACAAAAATATAGCTCCTTTGTGGAAATGCACAGACTACACCGTTTTGAAAAAATACAGAAATTTGTTTAATGTTGATTTATATCGCCTATAATATTAATACCGTCGACTTTTTCTTCCACAACTTTTTCTTGGCGCGTTTCCAAATCATAAAAAATAAATAACATATCTTTTATGACAGGCGTACGTGTATCTTTAAGCATATAACACTGATGATCTTTGGGTACAAATATCTGACATGTTTTACAATAATATTCACCGCAAATATGCTTTCTTTCATTTTTAAATACTTTTAAACATATAGAACAGCGGTGTAAGGTATCACAAACACTTTTAGTCTTTGATTCTGATGTCAAATGATTCGTATAACATATTTGATTTTTAAAATACCGATTACAAAGCGACAGTTAGTTTTAGTATGATTTTCTGTACATGCTGGTGATTGTTTACAGCATAAGCAACTTTTTTCAAATCTATGTGCATTTTTTGTATTATACGGTACGTTACAACTGTCACAATAAAAACTACAGCAAAAAGCGGCTGTAAGTGACGTTATAACATTAAAATGGTTCTCATGGTATAAAAGATTAATTCTTTTACCATTACCTTCTCCTTCATATAATAGATCTCTATCCTTACTGATACCGTATATATAAACAACAATCAATCCCAGACTCTTTAAAAAAAGCAGTGGTGTTACCTCTATTTAAAAAAGGTGACAAATGTAAAATTGACAATTATCGTCCAATTTCTATGTTATGTGTATTTTCAAAGATTTTAGAGAAAGCAATAAAAACAAGGATGTTGTGTTTTTTGAATAAAACAAAGTGTTAGAATTGATGGAATCCTGAGCGATTTTGTCCATATTAATCTGGGGGTACCTCAAGGTTCAGTTCTTGGCCCAATTTTATTCCTGATTTTCTTCAACTCAAGTTAACTGCTGTCGCAGATGATGTTGGATGTTCTTATAATAGTGAATCATTTTTTGAAATTGTGTGTAATATTAATTTTGATCTGGATTTAGTAAGAAAATGGTTTTGTGCTCATAAACTTATACTAAGTGAAAAAACCAAAATAATGTATTTTAACCTTATTGGTGTAGTTCCGTCAGTTGACAATATTTTTTATCACTGTGCAAGTTGTTCAAACCACAGTTTAAATAATGCATTTATTAGTTTCTTGGATTCCAACAATTGTTCGTCTGGTTGCTTTAGAGTTTAAGTATTTGGGACTAACTCTAGACAACAAGTTTGATTGGGCAAGTCATACAAAAAGTTTGAATATTTATTTTAAAAATTTGAGGCACATTTATCATTTAAAACAGTTCTGCTCTTCGAAATTACTAACTACAATATATTATGGTTTATTTAATTCAAAATTGCAGTATGGTATTTTGAACTGGGGTGGGACGCATAATAATGCATTACAACCGTTGCTAACTAAACAAAAATGCATTATTCTAATATTTATAATCTTAGATGTAATAATTCAAGATTAGCTTATATACCTCCTCATTCTGTAAATCACTATTTACGTTCTTTTTGTGCAATTGCTCCTAGGCTATTTAATGTACTACCACGGGATATTACTAATCATAACTATAGTCCCGGGCTTCTTAAAGAAATAAAGTCATGGCTTTTTAAGTTTAATCACGATGAAATAAAAACATTGATTCGTATAATTATTTAATCATGCTGGGATTATTTATTTTATCATATATTTGTATTTGTACATATATATTTTATTTTTATTGTTTTGGTGGTTTAATATATTTTTGGGTATTTCTATATATTATTCACCCCACTTACATTTAAAATTTTAATTTATTTTCTAAGCTAGTTTTTCTTAGAAAACCACATTCGACACTGAAACTGGCTTTTCATAGAATGTGGTAATTTATTCCAATGATGCTTGGATATTTTGGAAAACATTTTATACATTTCATTAGTTATTTAAAGTAATTCTTAATTTTTTCATAATTTGGTCATTTAGTATTGAAATAAAATAATTGCATATTGTATTTTTAACTTAAGTATTCTTTTATTTATTATTTGATTTTTGAATTATTATATTATATATTAAGTTTTTCGAAATTTATTGGATTTATAATTGAATTTTGTATAAATTGGAATAAGATAATAAATAAAAAAAAAAAAATCTTGTAATTTTTTAAATATTCTTGAAATTTATCAAATTCTACTACACCGGCACCTTCTGAGGGAATTCGTACACCAGTAGTTTTTAAAAGATCCATTGTACGACAGGTTTGAATTTGTCTTATGTCTTTTCTGAGTTTAGTTATATCTGGATCATTGTCGGCAATTGATTTACCTACAATCAAGGCTCTTGGTAAGCATAAAAAATCTATATTATTTATAGTTATAATACCCTTTCGCTTGATACACTCTTAGTTATAAGTAAAATATTTATTAACTCTTCCTTTACCTTGAGGTATTCGTACCGTTGTCACAGAGAGGCAGAAAGTATTGGAACTGAACCCTTCAAACTTACTCTGAAATATTTTCCTTATCAATTCCCACATATCCTCCATTGTTAAAGTATCAGCACGCCTAAAACTGAGCCACCCAGGACCCCTCTCATCAAAGCTCTTGCCACAAAAGCTAATACCAACTTTATCAGATGGCTCCAGGTCTTTTGTTGCATATTGCGCTATATCTGTTATAGCTGCTTTAAACCATTTTATAGATTCTTCTTCTTTTGGTAATTCATTTATAGTTAATTCTATTCTACGACCACGTAAATTAAATCTTTTTATTATAATATCTGATTCGTTTTTAATAGAAAACCGCGACATTTTATAAAAATAAAATAAAATTAGTAAATGAACTTTGTTAAGTTTATACCGAACTGAAAATTAAAACAATTACAATTTTCAATATTTTTGAATATACATATACTAATTAATTTAACTCTGCTGCTTCTCACGAAAATAATATTTATTAAAATTAATTATAAGGCGAAAAGTACATGAAGACAATGAGTACAAATTGATATGCTTAGTCTACCATAATGGTATTAATTAATAAAAGATTTTTTTTTCAAATAAAATATTACTTTAAAATATGTTTTTTATCAATCCATGAGTTGTGTGTAGAATCAAAACCAAGCCATTTGACAAACACTTTATTTCTTTTTTGTCGCATTATTTTTTCAACAAGATATAAATCAGAGTATTTTGTTTTCTGTAATTCGAATTCATAAAAACTGCCCATTATCGGTTGTTCTTTATAATCAATTAAAAAATATGTCACTGGGTCGGTTATATTCACTTTCGATATTCTGAATATTTCAGTGGACCAATTAGGTTCATAACCTTTTTGAAAAATTCCTTTCGATTTACTGATTCGTACAAAGTCATTGACTTTTAATTTGGATTTCTTATGCAATTTTGGATTATTATTGTATATCTGGGTCAAAACTTGTTTTTCGTTCTTTTTTGTTACTTCGTTTGGTTTCATTTTAATAGTTCGATGCCAGGTATGATTGTATTTCTTTATTAAGTCATCTAAAATAGAAACCCATTTGTAGTTTCCTTGTAAGCTAAATTGTTTCCACATAATATTTTTTAATGTTCGGTTAAAACGTTCACATATAGAAGCCTACAATTTTCTGTAAGTGTGGTAGTGATTTATATTATGTTTTTTCATTAAATTTTGAAAAAAACTATTAAAAAATTCTATTCTTTGATCGGAATGAATATTTTTTGGTATTTCCTTACTTTAAGTAAAAATATTAGTCATAGCATTTGATAGTTCTGTTCCACTTTTTGCTTTAATTGGCTCAGCGTATGCAAATTTCGAGAAAATATCAATAACGGTTAATATTTATTTAAAAAAGCCTTCGTTAAATTGTGCGAAAGGTATAATTTCTACTAAATTGCCATTGTAGCGTTAATTCCTTTTTGTTTAACTTGCCGCCTTTTAAAAGTTTTTCTTGCTGGCTTATGCAGCTCATCAACAATTGACTTTTTACTCATATTGACACCTTATAACTAAATTGCACTCTTATTTATAATTTAGTTTTATAGACTTTGTCAGAGTAGCAAGTTGCTATTGTTAAGATGTCAAAAAGAATAATATTTATTGATTTTCAATTTGTTAATGGAAATGGTAAACAATATTTTATAAAGGAAATAGCTATACTTAAACAAGGTTCATTACTACCTGAACTTTTTTTATTTAAACCACCATATCCACAGCAGGCATTAAGTTATGAAATACGCCAACAAAACAACTACAATAAAAAATACATTAACGGTTAGGAATGGGGAATTGGCGTTGAGTACAATTGTCTTCCTTTTATTTTACAAAATATGGAAGCATATACTATTGTATGTAAAAGGCAAGCCAAGAAGAGATGTGCTTGTAAAATATTTACCAGATGCTACAACGGTTGTTGATTTAGATACCGATATACCCAGATTATACGATCTGACAGATTATGATTCCTACTGTCTATATCATTCCGTACAACAGCAAAATACAAAAAGGTGTTTTAACATCGTAGCTAAGTTATAAGAGTTCTAGCGTAAATTTACGTATATTTTTAAAGGGGGTTCCACAAGTACTTTTCCACCATCTCTTTAGCACACATTATCGCTATCTATCGCTAACTTATTGATATATATTTCATACAACTTTAATTATTTAGTTTAGTTATATTTTTAAAATGGAAGCAGTAAGTAACATTAAAGAAGAAAATTTGCTCTTGGCATATAACTATTTCCTGGACCATGAAAATACAGCCAAAATTTCATCAGGTTTCCACCCTATTACATTGCAACCAAATTTCCAAAATTGGAAAAAGCCCAATGAAATTTAATTACAACCATTGGATATTGTTTGCTCAGAATATATGTTGCAATAACAAAATTGAAAATTTATCATTTTTATTGGCCAGTGACGAATGGAAAAAGGTCGACGACATTCAAGATTTTATTTCAAGCCACGCATATTTCAACTACACAAATGAAATATATATTCAAGATTATGTATATGAGTATTTTAATAAATGTAAAATTCTGAATGTAAAAAAACTAGCACCAGAACATTTTTTTTTACCAAGATTTAATACATTGTTCAATTTTTCAAAACTATTTGTAGAAATACCTCTGCTTTGTAATGAATGTATAATAAA
This sequence comes from Empis stercorea, assembly GCA_949752835.1. Taxonomy (NCBI): domain Eukaryota; kingdom Metazoa; phylum Arthropoda; class Insecta; order Diptera; family Empididae; genus Empis; species Empis stercorea. Next base: position 21,096,466 of record OX457087.1, on the reverse strand, counting down.
TATATAAATAAAACATTATTTTTAGCACATTTCGAACCAAACTGGAAGAAATGTGTATATTAGCTTCACTCTGTCTGTACGTCTGTCCGTCCGTCCGTTTACACAAACTTCTACATCTATTAAGATAGAGTATTAAAATTTTGACCATAGATAGATAGTAATAAAATAATAGGCCCACTAGAACAAAATTTTCTTCTATCTTTTTTCCCCTCTGAGTTATTCCCTCTTCAAGTTCGAAAATTGCCCATATTGAACATCTAATAACTTTTAAACCAATAAAAAATTTTTATGGTCTGTAAAATCTATAAGATAGGATAATCTTTTATCTTAATTGTGAAATAAACAAGTTTTTTAAAATTTCATTATTTGATGTATAAATATACCGTTATCTTCATACAACTTTTTTTTTTTAACACCCTGTATTTCCCAAACTGATTATTATGGAAGGCTGAAATTTATGTACCAAAGATATATCTAAAAAATAACTAGAGTCTCTGAAGAAATTGTATCCGTATCTCCCCTCCCCTTTCCGCTGTGGCCCTTCAAAAATCAAAAATTACATTTTTAATTTACTTGTAAAATTATAACTGCACAATATTTTTAAAAACAAATATTGAGAAAAGTTTCGAAAATCATATTTCTTTAAAGTGCAATAATTAATAAATTATAATCATTTGCCTCACACTTATGTATAATTAATCAAATGCATAATCATGTAAAATTTTGCAAAAAACGAACATTTTGCATATTTTTGGAAGTTATATAAATGGAATATTGGATATTATTTAATATCACATTATGTTCAATTAAAAGCAAAATTACAGAAAACTTAAATGATAAGTTTATATATATGTATTTTGTTGGAATAATAAACTTGGAAGGAAAAAAATTAATAAAATCGAACAGGGGCACATTTTTTACCTATATTTACCATATCATTTTTTATCTTTCCTATGTATAGTACATTGAAAATACTACTAAAAAATACTATACACGTATAGGAATTACCATTGTTTTAGAATAGCTTATAGTTCTACAAGAGGCGATTTTGAGGAAATGTGCTTTTGACAAACCCGGGGTTCGTTTATCGTATTTTTGAGTTTTTATTTCATTTTTTTTTTATTTTTCCTTTATTTTTTAATAACCATTTATTTAATTCTTAAAAATATTATGATAAAGATTTACAATTAATTTATCATTGTGATTGAAGTCCTTAGAGCTAAATATATTTAAAAAATTCTGCATTGAAATTCCTCTGCAACGGTAATATAAAAATACACAACAATAATATCCACATTCATTTGAATTATCTGCTTGTAGACGTTTTTTGTTACGGATAAAACATTTTTGCTGAGAATATTTATTTATTTTTTTATAATATTTTTTGTTATTGTTTGATCTCCGTAAGAATCAAAATATTCAGCACACGCCTTTTTAAGAAAGTTGATTACGAACCAATGCAATCCAGGTTTGTTATCAGGATCAGAATTGACAACAATACAAAATGGTTTTTTTCTTATATATCTAGGTATACGATTATACGCTTAAACACCATTAAAACACTATTTTGTGTATTTATTCTTCTGAAGAATTTTTCTGATCTGCTGTGTATTCATTTTGATCAATTCGTGTAGATATTTCATAAATTACCGATTTACACTTTACATAATGAATCAGAAAATCTTTTTTGTGTTTACCATTTACTAAAGTATAGCAAACTTATTTAATTTTCTATTTAAAACTTGGGTTATATTGTCGTTGTATAAATTCCCGTTTGTTATGAAATTTTGTTTTTCTCCTGTTACTTTTGTTGTTGGGTATATATATTAATAATCATATTGTACTGTTTTATTTGATTCTTCAATTCCTGCGATGCTTATTTTACGTGCAAAATAAAGAATTTTGTCACATGTAAAAGATATATCCACCAAGGCATATGAGGCTTGTTTATTAATATTTAACATTTTATATAGTTACCTCTTGCACGTACAGATGTGTAATAAAAAATAACTCGGTGTGACAACTATTTATAAATTTGCATACACATAACGATTTTTAGCGATTTCTAAAGCTGCATAAAACTCCCCGTAAACAATACATGTTAATGTAGATGATAGTGGTGATTTCAATTTTGCTTCAATTCTTATGGTGCCTTGATTTAATAGACTCTGACATTGCTCGTTACTAGTGCTGTCGGCAGACAAATCAGAAGCTAAAATTTTAAACCCTTTTCAAGGAGCTCTTTTTTTAATTTGATGACCTTTATCGTAATGATGTATGCCCGTACCCCTGAATAAAGTTAAATACGCTCTTGTAGTACAACTGCTATCGCAAAAATGTATCTCAATTGGCGAATTGGGTACTGGTACACCATTTACGTATAATTGAAATTGAGTTAAATTCTGATGATCAAAATGGTAAGGTTTTTTTTTATCTTTTACCATTGAAATTTTCATTATTCACCATGGCAATAATATATTTGGTAATTGACCAATAAATACATTGTCGAGTGATATATTTGAAGTATTTGCTGATATTGTAAATGTTTTTATTTCACCTCTTTTATAATGATATTTGGCATTTGTCTTTTCAAGAATAGTGTTATGTGCTAATAAACTGTAACATGTTTCATATAAAGTGTTGCTTCGTGGATTTTTATGAGACTTTCATCAGTATCCGTAAAAAATATGAAAAAATCTTGTTTTTCCAATGTTAAAGAAATTCTAACGTCAACGTTATTCAAAAGTAGAGTTGGTGTATTAAAGAAATCAACAGTTACTTTTCCTATTAGTTCTACCATTCCTATTAGTTCCATTATGGTACATTTTTTGTCGAGTTTTAGAACCTGAATTATTATAATCTTGTACATTTGGTTTGTCCAATAGCCATCCTCCGCTTTCTAAATGAGTTTCACTGGGATCTTTTCCGTAATTTAATAAAGACAATAAATAACTTTTGTAATTGTAGAAAGAATCAGAAGTATGTAGTAATATTTTTTCCATTAAGTGTAACATTTACTTGTTTGATCATTGACTGAAGCAAATTATTTATTACACTGGGCTGTGGTGCAAGTTTTATATCGGTTCCAGGCAAGGGCGGATCTAGAAAGTTTTTCAAGGGGGGCGATTAAAAAAATATGTCTACAGTTCATATAATTTTTTTTATATTTTTGGCATGTATTTAATATGCTATAGTATTAAATGCTATAGTATTAAAAAAAAAGAAATTATAAAAAAAAATTATAAAAAAATAACAGAATTAATAAAAATAAAAATAATAATAATAGTAACATTAATAATTATTAAATAGTATTAAATTAAAGAATAAAGTCCAATCTTCTGCAATGATATCTACTATACATATTGATAATTTCCTCTACATCAATTTCTAATTCCCGATGAATATAGGCAGATTTTTTTTTTTTTTTTAAAATTATATTGAATCATTGATGTACGCATTTAATCCACGATATTTAAAACAGGTAGATGGCTCAATAGGTAGAGTCGTCGGCAACGACTTGTAAGACAAAAATTATTTTTTCTGAGTTCGATTCCCGCCATAGGCAGATTATGGTACGAGTTCAAATCCTGGCGCAGTCGCACAAAAAAAAAATTCCCCAACTAGCATCCCCCAATGCACATCCCCAATTCACATCCCTCAATGCATATCCCTCAATGTACATCTCGCAATGCACATCCGCAATGCACATCCCGCAATGTACATCTCGCAATGTACATCCCGCAATTTACATCCGCAATGCATATCTCGCAATTCACATCCGCAATGTACATCCAAAATTAACTTCCGCAATGCACATCCCACAATTAACTTCCGCAATGTACATCCTCAATGCACATCCTGAATGCACATCCTGAATGCACATCTCTCGAGGCCCGGCCGCGTGTTGCCGATTAGCACCCTTGTTCTGACACGCCTCTAATTAACACCTTGTCAGACACGCCCCCTAATTAACACCTTGTCAGACACGCCCCTTTTGAAAAAAGTTCCCAGGCCCAATTCGCCCATATACTACTTTATATATATGTATTTTGTTGGAATAATAATCTTGGAAGGAAAAAAATTAATAAAATCGAACAGAGACACATTTTTTACCTATATTTACCATATCATTTTTTATCTTTCCTATGTATAGTACATTGAAAATACTACTAAAAAATATTATACACGTATAGGAATTCCCATTGTTTTAGAATAGCTCATAGTTCTACATGTGGCGATTTTGAGGAAATGTGCTTTTGACAAACCCGGGGTTTGTTTATCGCATTTTTAAATTACATTATTTAGTAACGATTCAATTAATTTTTTCCTTGATAATACACTATCAACTTTTGAAAATCGAATACCAACACATATAGATTTAACAAAAGGTAACTGGAAAGTGGGCAAGTACTTTTCCACCATCTCTTTCGCACACATATCGAAATACATATCGCTATCTCTTTCGCATACTTATTGATATATATTTCATACAACTTTAATTATTTAGTTTAGTTATAACTTTATTGTTAAAATGGAAGCAGTAAGTAACATTAAAGAAGAAGAAAATTTGCTCTTGGCATATAACTATTTCCTGTACCATGAAAATACAGCCAAAATTTCATCAGGTATCCACCCTATTACATTGCAACGACATTTCCAAAATTGGAAGAAGCCCAATGAAATTTAATTACAACCATTGGATATTGTTTGCTCAGAATATATGCTGCAATAACAAAATTGAAAATTTATCATTTTTATTGGCCAGTGACGAATGGAAAAAGGTCAACGACATCCAAGATTTTATTTCAACCCACGCATATTTCAACTACACAAATGAAATATACATTAACGATTATGTATATGAGTATTTTAATAAATGTAAAATTCTGAATGTAAAAAAACTAGCACCAGAACATTTTTTTTTACCAAGATTTAATACATTGTTCAATTTTTCAAAACTATTTGTAGAAATACCTCTGCTTTGTAATGAATGTATAATAAATATATAAATAAAACATTATTTTTAGCACATTTCCAACCAAACTGGAAGAAATGTGTATATTAGCTTCACACTGTCTGTCCGTCTGTCCGTCCGTCCGTTTACACAAACTTCTACATCTATTAAGAGAGAGTATTAAAATTTTGACCATAGATAGATAGTAATAAAATAATAGGTCCAGTAGAACAAAATTTTCTCCTATCTCTTTTCCCCTCTGAGTTATTCCCCCTCCAAGTTCGAAAATTGCCCATATTGAACATCTAATGACTTTGAAACGAAAAAAAATTTTTAAGGTCTGTAAAATCTATAAGATAGGATAATCTTTTATCTTAATTGTGAAATAAACAAGTTTTTTAAAATTGCATTATTTGATGTATAAAAATACTGTTATCTTCATACAACTTTTTTTAGTTTTTTTAACACCCTGTAAATTTATGTACCAAAGAGATATCTAAAAAATAACTAGAGTCTCTGAAGAAATTGTATCCGTATTTCTAAAGCTGCATAAAACTCCCCGTAAACAATACATGTTAATGTAGATGATAGTGGTGATTTCAATTTTGCTTCAATTCTTATGGTGCCTTGAGTTAATAGACATTTCTCGTTACTAGTGCCGTCGGCAGACAAATCAAAAGCTAAAACTTTAAACCCTTTTCCAAGGAGCTCTTTTTTTAATTAGATGACCTTTATCGTAATGATGTATGCCCGTACCCCTGAATAAAGTTAAATACGCTCTTGTAGTACAACTGCTATCGGAAAAATGTGTCTCAATTGGCGAATTGGGTACTGGTACACCATTTACGTATAATTGAAATTGAGTTAAATTCTGATGATCAAAATGGTAAGGGTTTTTTGATCTTTTACCATTGAAATTTTCATTATTCACCATGGAAAACAATAATATATTATATTAGGTAATTGACCAATAAATACATTCTCGAGTGATATATTTGAAGTTTTGTACCTAGTTCTTTCATCAATTCCAGTATAGTGTAGCTATGATTTTGCTTTAAAAAATAATTTTCTGTATCAAAAGTTTTTGACAGGCGTACAAGTTTTAATTGGTCTGGTGCTGAAACAGTTTTATAAACCGCAATTTTATAGATAGCGTCACTTAATAAGATAGTCATAACTTCTGTTTCAAATTCTCTTAGCAACAGATCGCGAGTAAATCCTTCAGAAGGTGTTAAATTATTGATGAGTGTAGGCAGGAAATTTATTTTCCAGTCGTCATATGTAAATAATGATTTTTCCTTGGGATAAAAAGTATAGCCGATGCGTTTCTTGACTTTTTCTTTGTTCCTACCTACTAATACTTCATAGACACCTAATTGAATTTTAACACATTTTTCTTTTACTTACTCATCAGTTTGTAGGTAATCATTAATAAATAAGTACTACAATAGAATTCGTTTCGCTTGGACATGGTGATACATATAGAGATCTTTCATCCACATACATAAAATTTGAAGTTCAAATATTACAAAAAGATGGTGCTCATTGGAGTTCTAACGATAAAACAGGACCTGGAACCAAGGGCGGATACAGAGGGTGGGCGATAGGGGCGATCACCCCCCATCCGACCTAGCATTTACACTAAATAGTTTCAGTTTTGAAATTTTTTCTATATTGCATTTCATATCTGCTGAATTACTTAAATTATTTACTTTTTTGCAACGAAAAAAACATTTCATTTCAGTTTTGTTTTCCATTAAACTATAGCAATTAAAAAAATGTAATTCATTTCATCATATTTCTGCTGTATTTCATATATTTCAAAGTCAAAAAGAAATCCGTATCTGAAATCCATGCGTAAATGAAAAGGTTGCAAAATGCAAAAACATAAACAAGAATCGTTAAAAAACTATTTTAAGCCATCAACAATTGATAGCTCAGAATCAACAAGAGAATTGGGTAATTCTGCTGTCAAACCAAGAAGAAATACGAATCTAGTTGAGTCAATTGAACCTTTAATAACATCTTCAATTACAGTTACTACTGAAATATATTCTGATGATGATGTTGGTTTTTTTGTTGATAAAATTGGTGAAATTAATGATAACCTAAAATACAAAATAATAAAAAAGCCATGGCAACCACCAATAGGTTTTAAATTTCCATTTTCTGTTCATAACAAACAGAATAAAATTGAAAAACGTTATTTGAGTCAAACTCATTTAAATAATTACAAATGGCTTGTATATTCAAATAAGTGTTAAGGCTTATTTTGCAAATACTGCATTGTTTTTGTTGACTCGATTACAACAAATAGAGAAATGTTATTGCAAAAGTTGGTAAAAAAGCCACTTATTACTTTCTCAAGTTTAACTGGTAAAGATGGTGCTCTCAACAAACATGAGACTACGAAATATCATATAAACTGTGTGGCATTTGCTGAAAATTTTTGTAAAGTTTAGGAAAATCCTAAGAATTCTATTGTTAATTTAATTAATACTAATTGGGTAAAACAAATAGAGGAAAATAGAAAAAGATTGCGACCAGTTATTGAAACAATAATTTTTTTGGGAAAGCAAAATATTGCTTTGCGTGGAAAAAGAGATGATGGAAAAATAACTTTTAATATAGATGAAAAAGCGACAAAAAAAGAAGGAAATTTTAGAGAGCTTCTAAAATACAGAGCAGAAAATGGAGATCACATATTAAAGGAACAATTGTGTAACGCAAAATTGAATTTAACATACATAAGCAAAACCACTCAAAATCAGTTAATTGTAATTTGTGGTAATTATATCAGAAAAGAAATATTTAAACGAATCAACGAAGCCAAATATTATTCTATTATATTTGACGAAACAACTGACATTAGCACAATATCCCAATTGAGTTTGGTGATTACATATGTGTATGAAAATAAACGTTATGAGGATTTTATAGATTTTTTAAACATTCACGATGAACTATTTTCAAATGAAGTAGGGGACAATTTTGAGCCGAAAATTTCAGGAATAATGATTGGCCAACTGGTTGTACAAAAAATTAAAGATTATGGTTTAAATATAAAAAATTGTATTGGAATTGGTACTGATGGTTGTTCAGTGATGGTTTCTGAACACAAAGGTGCTGTGAGTGAAATTCAAAAAGAAGCCATAAATGCCTTCAAATGCCCTTGTTTTAATCACGCTATGAACATTTCTCTCTCCAAATCGTCTAAAGTTCAAAGTATTAGGAATTCTATAGATATTGTTAAAGAGGTAATTTCTTTTTTTAATATGTCCTCTAAAAGAATGGTTGTTTTAAAAAATGTTTGTGGAGAAAGATTAAAGAAGTTATGCGAAACAAGATGGGTTCAGCGTATAGAATCCTTAATAAATTTTTCTAGTAATCTGGACAAAATAATTCAATCTTTAGATCACATTTCAAATTGGACCGAAACTAATTCATCCACAAAAGCTAAAATTCTAGCCAAAACTAATTGTGACATAACATTTATAACTTCTTTACACTGTCAACTATCAGTATTGTTTTTGCTTTTGCCTCTAAGCAATTTATTTAAAAAAAAAACTCTTGATGTTAAAAGTGCAAAATCGGCTATGTCAACTTTAGTTGGAAGTATTAAACAAATAAGACTTAATGCAGATTTGGAATTCAATAAAATCTTCTCAGACATTGAAAAGGTTTGTGAATCCTTAGATGTAGATATTTCAGTTCCTAGAATTTCCAAATTCCAAAAAAATAGGTCAAATGTTCCACACGAAAGTGCCAAAGAATATTATAAAAGAAGTATATATATTCCCATGCTAGACTCAATTCTCTTAGACTTGTCTGACAGATTTTCC
>OX457087.1:20913088-21087470 GCA_949752835.1 Empis stercorea | reverse complement strand
GGTGTTAAAAATTCGATATCCATGTATCTTTGAAATTTATCGGAAAATCTGTCAGACAAGTCTAAGAGAATTGAGTCTAGCATGGGAATATATATACTTCTTTTATAATATTCTTTGGCACTTTCGTGTGGAACATTTGACCTATTTTTTTGGAATTTGGAAATTCTAGGAACTGAAATATCTACATCTAAGGATTCACAAACCTTTTCAATGTCTGAGAAGATTTTATTGAATTCCAAATCTGCATTAAGTCTTATTTGTTTAATACTTCCAACTAAAGTTGACATAGCCGATTTTGCACTTTTAACATCAAGAGTTTTTTTTTTAAATAAATTGCTTAGAGGCAAAAGCAAAAACAATACTGATAGTTGACAGTGTAAAGAAGTTATAAATGTTATGTCACAAATAGTTTTGGCTAGAATTTTAGCTTTTGTGGATGAATTAGTTTCGGTCCAATTTGAAATGTGATCTAAAGATTGAATTATTTTGTCCAGATTACTAGAAAAATTTATTAAGGATTCTATACGCTGAACCCATCTTGTTTCGCATAACTTCTTTAATCTTTCTCCACAAACATTTTTTAAAACAACCATTCTTTTAGAGGACATATTAAAAAAAGAAATTACCTCTTTAACAATATCTATAGAATTCCTAATACTTTGAACTTTAGACGATTTGGAGAGAGAAATGTTCATAGCGTGATTAAAACAAGGGCATTTGAAGGCATTTATGGCTTCTTTTTGAATTTCACTCACAGCACCTTTGTGTTCAGAAACCATCACTGAACAACCATCAGTACCAATTCCAATACAATTTTTTATATTTAAACCATAATCTTTAATTTTTTGTACAACCAGTTGGCCAATCATTATTCCTGAAATTTTCGGCTCAAAATTGTCCCCTACTTCATTTGAAAATAGTTCATCGTGAATGTTTAAAAAATCTATAAAATCCTCATAACGTTTATTTTCATACACATATGTAATCACCAAACTCAATTGGGATATTGTGCTAATGTCAGTTGTTTCGTCAAATATAATAGAATAATATTTGGCTTCGTTGATTCGTTTAAATATTTCTTTTCTGATATAATTACCACAAATTACAATTAACTGATTTTGAGTGGTTTTGCTTATGTATGTTGAATTCAATTTTGCGTTACACAATTGTTCCTTTAATATGTGATCTCCATTTTCTGCTCTGTATTTTAGAAGCTCTCTAAAATTTCCTTCTTTTTTTGTCGCTTTTTCATCTATATTAAAAGTTATTTTTCCATCATCTCTTTTTCCACGCAAAGCAATATTTTGCTTTCCCAAAAAAATTATTGTTTCAATAACTGGTCGCAATCTTTTTCTATTTTCCTCTATTTGTTTTACCCAATTAGTATTAATTAAATTAACAATAGAATTCTTAGGATTTTCCTAAACTTTACAAAAATTTTCAGCAAATGCCACACAGTTTATATGATATTTCGTAGTCTCATGTTTGTTGAGAGCACCATCTTTACCAGTTAAACTTGAGAAAGTAATAAGTGGCTTTTTTACCAACTTTTGCAATAACATTTCTCTATTTGTTGTAATCGAGTCAACAAAAACAATGCAGTATTTGCAAAATAAGCCTTAACACTTATTTGAATATACAAGCCATTTGTAATTATTTAAATGAGTTTGACTCAAATAACGTTTTTCAATTTTATTCTGTTTGTTATGAACAGAAAATGGAAATTTAAAACCTATTGGTGGTTGCCATGGCTTTTTTATTATTTTGTATTTTAGGTTATCATTAATTTCACCAATTTTATCAACAAAAAAACCAACATCATCATCAGAATATATTTCAGTAGTAACTGTAATTGAAGATGTTATTAAAGGTTCAATTGACTCAACTAGATTCGTATTTCTTCTTGGTTTGACAGCAGAATTACCCAATTCTCTTGTTGATTCTGAGCTATCAATTGTTGATGGCTTAAAATAGTTTTTTAACGATTCTTGTTTATGTTTTTGCATTTTGCAACCTTTTCATTTACGCATGGATTTCAGATACGGATTTCTTTTTGACTTTGAAATATATGAAATACAGCAGAAATATGATGAAATGAATTACATTTTTTTAATTGCTATAGTTTAATGGAAAACAAAACTGAAATGAAATGTTTTTTTCGTTGCAAAAAAGTAAATAATTTAAGTAATTCAGCAGATATGAAATGCAATATAGAAAAAATTTCAAAACTGAAACTATTTAGTGTAAATGCTAGGTCGGATGGGGGGTGATCGCCCCTATCGCCCACCCTCTGTATCCGCCCTTGGTTCCAGGTCCTGTTTTATCGTTAGAACTCCAATGAGCACCATCTTTTTGTAATATTTGAACTTCAAATTTTATGTATGTGGATGAAAGATCTCTATATGTATCACCATGTCCAAGCGAAACGAATTCTATTGTAGTACTTATTTATTAATGATTACCTACAAACTGATGAGTAAGTAAAAGAAAAATGTGTTAAAATTCAATTAGGTGTCTATGAAGTATTAGTAGGTAGGAACAAAGAAAAAGTCAAGAAACGCATCGGCTATACTTTTTATCCCAAGGAAAAATCATTATTTACATATGACGACTGGAAAATAAATTTCCTGCCTACACTCATCAATAATTTAACACCTTCTGAAGGATTTACTCGCGATCTGTTGCTAAGAGAATTTGAAACAGAAGTTATGACTATCTTATTAAGTGACGCTATCTATAAAATTGCGGTTTATAAAACTGTTTCAGCACCAGACCAATTAAAACTTGTACGCCTGTCAAAAACTTTTGATACAGAAAATTATTTTTTAAAGCAAAATCATAGCTACACTATACTGGAATTGATGAAAGAACTAGGTACAAAACTTCAAATATATCACTCGAGAATGTATTTATTGGTCAATTACCTAATATAATATATTATTGTTTTCCATGGTGAATAATGAAAATTTCAATGGTAAAAGATCAAAAAACCCTTACCATTTTGATCATCAGAATTTAACTCAATTTCAATTATACGTAAATGGTGTACCAGTACCCAATTCGCCAATTGAGACACATTTTTCCGATAGCAGTTGTACTACAAGAGCGTATTTAACTTTATTCAGGGGTACGGGCATACATCATTACGATAAAGGTCATCTAATTAAAAAGAGAGCTCCTTGGAAAAGGGTTTAAAGTTTTAGCTTTTGATTTGTCTGCCGACGGCACTAGTAACGAGAAATGTCTATTAACTCAAGGCACCATAAGAATTGAAGCAAAATTGAAATCACCACTATCATCTACATTAACATGTATTGTTTACGGGGAGTTTTATGCAGCTTTAGAAATACGGATACAATTTCTTCAGAGACTCTAGTTATTTTTTAGATATCTCTTTGGTACATAAATTTACAGGGTGTTAAAAAAACTAAAAAAAGTTGTATGAAGATAACAGTATTTTTATACATCAAATAATGCAATTTTAAAAAACTTGTTTATTTCACAATTAAGATAAAAGATTATCCTATCTTATAGATTTTACAGACCTTAAAAATTTTTTTTCGTTTCAAAGTCATTAGATGTTCAATATGGGCAATTTTCGAACTTGGAGGGGGAATAACTCAGAGGGGAAAAGAGATAGGAGAAAATTTTGTTCTACTGGACCTATTATTTTATTACTATCTATCTATGGTCAAAATTTTAATACTCTCTCTTAATAGATGTAGAAGTTTGTGTAAACGGACGGACGGACAGACGGACAGACAGTGTGAAGCTAATATACACATTTCTTCCAGTTTGGTTGGAAATGTGCTAAAAATAATGTTTTATTTATATATTTATTATACATTCATTACAAAGCAGAGGTATTTCTACAAATAGTTTTGAAAAATTGAACAATGTATTAAATCTTGGTAAAAAAAAATGTTCTGGTGCTAGTTTTTTTACATTCAGAATTTTACATTTATTAAAATACTCATATACATAATCGTTAATGTATATTTCATTTGTGTAGTTGAAATATGCGTGGGTTGAAATAAAATCTTGGATGTCGTTGACCTTTTTCCATTCGTCACTGGCCAATAAAAATGATAAATTTTCAATTTTGTTATTGCAGCATATATTCTGAGCAAACAATATCCAATGGTTGTAATTAAATTTCATTGGGCTTCTTCCAATTTTGGAAATGTCGTTAGGGTGGATACCTGATGAAATTTTGGCTGTATTTTCATGGTACAGGAAATAGTTATATGCCAAGAGCAAATTTTCTTCTTCTTTAATGTTACTTACTGCTTCCATTTTAACAATAAAGTTATAACTAAACTAAATAATTAAAGTTGTATGAAATATATATCAATAAGTATGCGAAAGAGATAGCGATATGTATTTCGATATGTGTGCGAAAGAGATGGTGGAAAAGTACTTGCCCACTTTCCAGTTACCTTTTGTTAAATCTATATGTGTTGGTATTCGATTTTCAAAAGTTGATAGTGTATTATCAAGGAAAAAATTAATTGAATCGTTACTAAATAATGTAATTTAAAAATGCGATAAACAAACCCCGGGTTTGTCAAAAGCACATTTCCTCAAAATCGCCACATGTAGAACTATGAGCTATTCTAAAACAATGGGAATTCCTATACGTGTATAATATTTTTTAGTAGTATTTTCAATGTACTATACATAGGAAAGATAAAAAATGATATGGTAAATATAGGTAAAAAATGTGTCTCTGTTCGATTTTATTAATTTTTTTCCTTCCAAGATTATTATTCCAACAAAATACATATATATAAAGTAGTATATGGGCGAATTGGGCCTGGGAACTTTTTTCAAAAGGGGCGTGTCTGACAAGGTGTTAATTAGGGGGCGTGTCTGACAAGGTGTTAATTAGAGGCGTGTCAGAACAAGGGTGCTAATCGGCAACACGCGGCCGGGCCTCGAGAGATGTGCATTCAGGATGTGCATTGAGGATGTACATTGCGGAAGTTAATTGTGGGATGTGCATTGCGGAAGTTAATTTTGGATGTACATTGCGGATGTGAATTGCGAGATATGCATTGCGGATGTAAATTGCGGGATGTACATTGCGAGATGTACATTGCGGGATGTGCATTGCGGATGTGCATTGCGAGATGTACATTGAGGGATATGCATTGAGGGATGTGAATTGGGGATGTGCATTGGGGGATGCTAGTTGGGGAATTTTTTTTTTGTGCGACTGCGCCAGGATTTGAACTCGTACCATAATCTGCCTATGGCGGGAATCGAACTCAGAAAAAATAATTTTTGTCTTACAAGTCGTTGCCGACGACTCTACCTATTGAGCCATCTACCTGTTTTAAATATCGTGGATTAAATGCGTACATCAATGATTCAATATAATTTAAAAAAAAAAAAAAAAATCTGCCTATGTTGGGAATCGAACTCAGAAAAAATAATTTTTGTTCGACGACTCTACCTATTGAGCCATCGACCGTCTTGTACTTGTTGGGATTAAATTGCATATCAATGCCACATGAATGAATGAATATAATGTCAATGCGTAATTTTTGTTTTTCGTTTTGTTCTCCTTTTCTTTAATCAAAAGATATTATATAATATATATATATATATACAGTTGCTCACAAAAGTATCCGGCCACTTCTTTTATTCAGTAGAATTAATTTTAGACGTTAAGTTTTAAATATCAGAAAACAAATAATTATTATTTTTTTAACATTATTTAGTCTTGTAATTTATAATCCAATCATAGAAATATTAAAATTAAATATACTTCAGAAAAAATCGACAACCAAATAATTAAGTACATAATTCGGAAATGCAATTTTTCTCGAATGACGCACTATTTGGAAATTATTTGGTAACTAAACTTACTTTGAGGAAGTCCTCCGTATGCATACACACTTAGTGGCCGACTTTAGTGTCAATTGTTTTATGAGTTCGGACAGCTATGTAAGTTTTTCTGATAATTAATTCATTTTTCTAATATGTTTTTCTAGTATTATAAAGTGCATTAGTAAAGGCTTTTTATAGCCAATATTAAAAAAAATACTTAATTAAAAATGAAGTGAAAAACATTAAATATTTTGAACCAAGTAGGGTGGCCGGATACTTTTGTGAGCAACTGTATATATATATATATATTTTATGTATATATATATATATATATATATATATATATATATATTATATATATATATTATATAATATATATATATATATAAAAATATAATTATTATTTTTCAGATGGAAGAAGATCAACTTATATCTGCTCAGGAGAATAGTAATGAGAGACGAAAAACAGTAAGTTTTATTATAAAATTTTTAATTGATAATTATTATATTGTTATCTATGTAGATTTTGGCAACGGTGGTAAAACCTCTGGAAACAACGACAACAACAGTCACAATCGCGCAGTAGAGCGTGATGAAGTAGTAAGTTTTTTATGATTTTTTTTTAAATTTAATAATTATTTTTGTTATTTAGGTAAATTATTATAGTGGTAGCGGTCGTAACACCGTTGGTAATCGTACCAACAACAACCGCCCAGGGGAACGTGATCAAGTATTAAATTTTATTATAATTTTTTAAAATGTATTAATTATTTTTTTTACTTAGGTAAATCATAGAGACGGTAAAGAATATTACAACGACAATAATAATATTAATAACAACAAAATAGGTAGTAAGTTTAGTGGCGTGTTTAATATACAATAAACACAATAATAATAATTTAAAAAAAAAATTCAATTTTTAATTTTTAAATTTTTTCAAATTATTAATGCATGCAAAGAATTTTTGCTACTAAAAAACCCGCCACTACCCGTACCACCAGCAACGAATGTTGCTCTTGCTACGGCCAAAAATTTTTATATTCATTTAACAATATTAATATTAGATGTTTTTATAATAATAATTTTTTTAAAATTTATAAAATAAAAAAATGTTATATACAGGTTTTGCACTCCAAATTCAACCTTTTGCAAACCAAATTCAACTTTTTGCAAATCAAATTCAACTTTTTGCAAATCAAATTCAACCTTTTGCAAATCAAATTCAACCTTTTGCAAATCAAATTCAACCTTTTGCAAATCAAATTCAACCTTTTATAAAAACATTCGAAAAATTAATTTTTACCTTAAGTTAAACAATTAATAATTAGATAATTTATAATCCAAGTAAGCAAAATAATATTTATTGATGATTCTGGATTTAATTACCATCTTCGCAGAACAAAAGCACGTTCTACAGTCAATACACCGGCCCGGGTACCAAGTATTAGAGAACGGAATGTATCCCTGATTGCAGCGATAAATACTCAGGGAATAATATTCCATGATATAATTGCACGATCTAATGTGAACTCGAATATTTTTTTTGATTTCCTTCGTAGTTTAAAAATTTAGAAGAACATGATTGTAGAAGCGTGGTTAATTTTAGACAATGTTCGGCTCCACAAAAGTCTGGAAATTCGTGAGCTTGTGACGCGGACAAGACATACTCTTGTATTTCTGCCACCATATTCACCAATGATGAATCCCATTGAAGGAGTTCTTTCTAAAATCAAATTTTATGTGCGTAATTTATTAGCCGAATGTGTAAATTCTTATAATTTAGTAGAAGTTATTGAACAAGCTGTGGCAACTATTACCCCCGAAAATTGCTATAATTATTATACACATATGTATATGCAATTGCCATTAGCCGCTGCCAGGAATCACTGCATGATTACAGAATCACTGCATGATTATCTATACTTAATTATTAATTAATTTATTTATTTCAAAGAAAATAAAAAATTCTAATTATTAATTTATTTTTATAATTTGAATTTATTTGATGTTAATTGAAATTAAAATTATTTATAATCTTCATAGAACCATTTAATTCGGTTTTTTGCAAAAGGTTGAATTTGATTTGCAAAAGGTTGAATTTGATTTGCAAAAGGTTGAATTTGATTTGCAAAAAGTTGAATTTGATTTGCAAGAAGTTGAATTTGATTTGCAAAAATTTGAATTTGGTTTGCAAAAGGTTGAATTTGGAGTGCAAAACCGTATTTTCAAAAAAAAATTTAAATAAAAAATGTTATATTATATATATATATATTTAAAAAAAAAATCTAGTTGTTGTTTTTATGAACAGGAAAATAAAAGTTTTTACAGATAAATATAGGAGGAATTGTCTGACCTTATTCACTCTTGTTAAATTTTATGTATGCTTTTCTCATTTTTGTAAGTATTTTTGTTACACGGCTATTATGTAGTACATTGTAATTTGGTATGTTTTTAATCAACTTGTAATGGCCGAGGAGTTATTTATTATTAAAGCTGAAACCCACCAAAACAGAAACCGAAACTTTTTTTTCTCTGTTTTAAACTCTCGATTTTTTGTGAATTTTTAACTCTCAATTTTTTTTCTGTCTTTTTCAGCTAAAAACAGTTTTAAAATAAAAGATAATACTTGTCAAAATTGTTTTTATTTGTTAAAATCGCTTTATTTTATTTTTTTCTGTTCCTGAAAAAGTTTCGGTTTCTGTTTTTGGTGTGATTGAGACTTTATACATAACCAAGAAATAAAACCTGATAAATGTTTACACTACAATATTTTTATTTTAGTTGCCAAGTTTAACACATAGATGTCGCGCAATTACTAAAAGTATAGGAGGTTGTTGTCACGGATATGTGGAACCTATGTGGAACCTTGGTGCTGCTGATATTCTACGGTAGTACATGATCAGTTCTCTCTGAACGATCAATCATTTTGAATTTATATTTATAAATACACTTTCATACACTTACTGTTTTAAAGTGTAATATATTGGTAAACTAACTAATAAAATTTAATAACAGAAAAACAAATATATTTATGTATTATAGCATGTATAATATTTATTAAAAATATATTGTACATATATATGTATGTAAATCAATATACATACTTCAAAGCATGTGTTTTTGGGAATTTATATTTTTTTCGAAATGTATTTTTGCCATGTTGTTTTTGTTGGTATCACGGCCTCTAAATATTAGATAATAATTTTCGGCATTTATAAGACGCAGCTCTTCATCATTTGTGATGGTTGATGCTATTCTTGATGGTAAAAAAATTATCAGTTTTTTTCCATATCCTGCATCCTCTAGCATGGCTGTTACACCTCTACCATATTGAGTTATTTTGAAAGCAAATTCAATAACACTGTAGACTTTTCCAATAACTAAATCGTCTAATGTAGAATAGACTGCGTCATCTATACCTGCTGCTACCTTTTCAAAATTATTTAAAAAATCCTGTAAAATATTAAAATTATATAAAAGGATTTTTACGAATATTTAAAAATGCGTCTTACCATTTTACTACTACTATCTAGTTTTATTGTTAAACTGATAGTTTTAACATAAAGTTTTCTGTATTTATAGCACAAAAATTTATAGCAAAATAGACAAAACCTGTTACAATTAACATAATCAAGGCTTAATTTTATAGGATTTAAAAGGATTTTTAATATAAATCTATATATATATAATTATGAAAAGTTAAAAATAATTACACATTTAAAAATAAATTCCTTGTTATTATGTATTTATAATTTATCAATTGTATACAGCATTAACTATTTTGTATTATTAAAACCAAACCTGTTTTATATCATTTACATATTATTAAATATCTTCCGATATTATGTTAAAAAAGCAATTAAATATTGTACTTCTTAATGACAATTATAAATTTTTTACCCTATGTTACAATGTTGGAAAGTAGTTTATACAACATTGTTGCAACTCAATATTTTCATAATTGTAAATGTAATTAAATTTTGTACAAAGGTTCAAGATCACGTCGATAATTGCATGTTGTATTAAAAATTAAGTTTATGTCTATTATGTTATATTTATTTTATGTTAAAAGGTTGTTATAATTTATAACTTGCATAATTGTAAGTAATTACTAAGTTTTGAACGGAAGTTATGATAATTTTTTATTAAAACTGTATGCAACAATGTTGCAAATTAATATTTTAATATTCGATAATTGTGAGTGTAATTAAATTTTGTACAAAGGTTCAAGATCACGATTCAAGATCACTCTGATAATTGCAGGTTGTATTAAAATTTAAGTTTATGTTTATTAGCCTGTTTTTATTTTATGTTAAAATGTTGCTAATAATTTAAAATATGTTATAACCTTTATAATTGTAAATAATTACTAGGTTTTGAAAGGAAGTTATATATGTAATTTTATTAAATTCTAACCTTTCAATGTCGAAGCAGCTATTAATAATAATTAAAAGCTATAAAGTTATTTATATATTTCTGAAATTGTATATAAGTCAGAACATATTTTAGAAATTAGTAGTTTAAATAAATTTTCAAAGTGTAAAGTATTTTAAAAACATAGTACAGTAAAACAATGTTACGGTGTACTATTAGAAACAAATCCGATATTTTAGTTAAAAAATTTAATTTACGAGCACAAAACGTAGAATTTACCATCAATGAAACACCAATTGGAAAAGATCCAATAGAATGGATCAAATCAGCTATTGAAGAAATATTAGAAGACGCAACTAAAAATATTTTACCTACAGATCAGATAGGTATAAGCTTTTGTGGAAAGAGCTTTGAAGATCAAGGTCCTGGATGGATGAGCTTTAGATCAGCAAGTTCAGTTACAACTGAAGACTTATGGGATTTAATTACAAAAGTTTTTCAAAGCAAATCTGAAGGTTTAAACACAGATACGTTTTGTCTAGCTGTGACATCTGTATGTATGCCACAGGGCCTTGGAAAGTCATCTAACTATTTCGCTTTTAATTATATTATAAAAAATATAACGATAAAAAATACAGATTACCTCTATATTATAACGATAAAAAATACAGACAGAGGTAATGTCTTCCAAGAGCCTTAGTTGTAAGTATAGCTATGTTAGAAAATGATCCTGATAAAATTAAAATCAGAAAAGACACACATAAAATGCAGACTATTCATTATCAGGATCTGCTATAAACATTTCATCTGAAGGTGCTGGTATAGAAGAGTTACAAAAATTTCAGAAATATTTAGAAGAATACAAAATAACAGTATATAAATATGGTTGTAAAGGTAGAGCTGTTTTATTTCAAGGAAATACAGACAAGGAAAAAAGATTAAATTTATTGTATCATGATAACCATTTCAATGTAATAACATCCCTTACTGCTGCTTTTTGCTGTAGTTATTTTTGCGATACATGTAATATTCCGTATAATAACAAAAATAGTCATCGTTGTAGTAAAAGTTGCCTATATTGTCAGCAATCACCACCATGCAAAAACAACAACACAAACATTTATTGCACATTATGTAATCGATATTTTCAAAATGAAATGTGCTTTAGCAACCACCAGTCATCTAGTTCAAATAATATAAATATTTGTAGTACAATAAAGCGGTGTTTAAAGTGCTTAAAAATTTTCAAAACTATAAGACAACATAATTGTAATGAATATTTTTGTAAAATTTGTCAGCTACATGTACTACCTGATCACCAATGTTATATAAAACCAGATACTCGGTCGGCGCCATCAAAAAAATTACTATTTGTTTTTTATGATCTAGAAACAAGGCAGGAAAAATTTGTTGAAAATAATGTCCACGGGGCGGTGAAATTGCACGAACCAAATTTGTGCGTTATTGCAAAACGATGTGATGTCTGTATTAATATAGACATTTTATACTTTTGTCAAAAATGTGGATTTAGAGAACAAATTTACAAAGAAAATATAATAGGTAAATTTATTCAAAACTTGATGGTGGCTAGTAAAATATTTAAACACATTATCGTAGTAGCTCATAACGGGAAAGCTTTCGACCATCAATTTGTGTTAAATTACATTTTATTAAATACAGATATAAAACCTGAATTAATAATGCAGGGTACAAAAATAGTGATGATGACGTTAAAAAACATTAAATTTATTGATTCTATAAATTATTTTCCAATGCCTTTAGCACAACTACCGAAAGCTTTTAATTTAAAAACAGTAACAAAAAAGGGCTACTTTCCTCATTTATTTAATACATTGGAAAATACCTATTATGTAGGAGTCCTGCCTGATAGTAGTTATTATAGTACTGATACAATGAAAAATACTGAAAGAGAAGAATTTTTAAAGTGGTACGATGTAAAAAAAGATCAGCCTTTTGATATGCAATGTGAATTAGTTTCATATTGTCAAAACGATGTACAAATTTTAGCAGAGGCATGCACCAAATTTAGGAAATTATTGTTAGAAGAATGTTCTGTTTGTCCGTTTACTGAATCCTGAACAATTGCTTCAACTTGTAATTTAGTTTTTAGACGTAATTTCTTAAAATTACAATCAATAGGCATAATACCAAAAAATAACTATCGTGAAGGTAATGGACAATCAAAAATTGCTTTACAATGGTTACTGTGTATGGAAAAAGAAAAAAATATAAAAATACAAAATGCACTAACTGGTATGGAAACGATTATCAACGGTGTTAAAGTTGACGGTTTTTGTAGTGAAACAAAGCAAATATTTGAATTTTATGGCTGTTACTATCATGGACATCCTGCTTGCTTAAAGTATAACCGTAACGACCCATTACATAAAAATTCAGTTGAAACTCTTAATACGAGGTATGAAGCGACTATTTTAAAAAGTCAGCTCTTAAAATCTACTGAATATGAAGTTTGCGAAATGTGGGAATGCATGTTTCGAAAAAAACTACAAACATCAAGACATAAAATTTTTGAATACACACCCTTTATTAAATGAAATGCCGTTAAATCCTAGAGACGCATTTTATGGAGGTAGAACTGGAAATACAAGAACATATTACAAATGCAAAGAAAATGAAAAAATTAAATATATTGATGTATGTTCCTTATACCTCTGGGTGTGTAAATATGGCAAGTTTCCAATAGGTCATCCAAAACTACATATTGGAACCGATATATGTAAGAATATAAATTTAGAAAAAACCGAAGGTTTTATAAAATGTAAAATTTTGCCGCCTACAAACTTATATCACCCTGTTTTACCCATAAAACAAAATAATAAATTAATGTTTACTTTATGCAGAACTTGTTCAGACCTTCTATATATAGATGGTGAATGCATACATAATGGAGATGAAAAAGCTTTAATAGGAACTTGGGTTATAGACTAGGTAAATAAAGCAATAGAAAAGCAATATAAAATCTTAGAAATTTTTGAAATCTGGGAATATAAAATTGAAAAATATGATACAAATAGAAAAATTGGTGGTGTTTTTACCGCAATGATGAATAAATTTACTAAAATGAAGCAATCTGCTTCAGGTTTCTCTAGTCATTGTTTAACCAATGACTAGAGAAAGGGAAAAATATATTGAGGATTTTTTGAAAAATGAAGGAATTCAATTAGAATTTTCTGAAATTGTTAAAAATAATGGACTACGATCTTTGGCAAAACTAATATTAAATTCCTTTTGGGGAAAATTTGGTCAACGAGAAAACTTACCAAAAACTACAATTTTAAATGAAGCTTCTGAATTATTTGAAATGCTGACACAAGCAGCAATTAAGATAAATAATATAATACCTATACATGAAAATACTATAATTGTTAATTGGAATTATATTGACGAGAATGTTCCATCTTTATTAACGGCTAATGTCAGTATAGCCGCTTATACAACAGCCCAGGCAAGATTGAAATTGTATACTTATTTAGAAAAACTAGATGACAGGGTGCTTTATTATGATACAGACTCGATAATATATATAAGCAAGGAAAACTAATATGATCCGCCTACAGGGAATTTTGTTGGTGACATGACAGATGAACTTGAAAATGATTATGGTCCTGGTAGTTACATTTCCGAATTTGTAAGTGGAGGACCTAAAAATTACGCATTTAAAATATTTTCTACAAACGAAAACGTATTCAAAACAACTTGTAAAGTTAAAGGCATATGCTTAAACCATAAAAATATGCAATTGGTGAATTTTGATATAATTAAAAACATGATTATCAATGGAGAGAATCAACCACCTGTTAAAATTTT
Organism: Empis stercorea; assembly: GCA_949752835.1. NCBI lineage: Eukaryota > Metazoa > Arthropoda > Insecta > Diptera > Empididae > Empis > Empis stercorea. The sequence continues at coordinate 21,073,412 of OX457087.1, read as the reverse complement.
ATCTGTTAATTTCCGTAGGACAAAAGAATTTGATGTTATTAAGGTACCTGAAAGTAAAACATATTGTCCCTTATCTAAAAAGCGAAAATTTACACCTGATTACAATTCTATACCTTATGGATATAAATAAATATGCAAGGATCTGTACAAATCAAATAACAAAACTTTTGAAAAGAAAAAACAGCAAAAAACAACAACAAAAAAAGAAAAAGAGAACCTGATTTAAAAACACAATAAATAAAAAAATTTGTTTAATATTTTATATATTTTTTATTTAAAATTTTTATAAAACTCAGATAATAATAATAAAAAACATAAAAAAATAAAAAAAATTTTAAATTGTTACAAATTAAAAAGCTTTTATTTGTCATCATCATCACTGGACGGGACATACCAGCTTATGTTTGGTGTTGGGCTTCGTACAAAATTCGGCCTGTAAATAGCAGGCTCAAATGATTGGAAATGCTTGTCCCTTTTGCGAAGTAACACTGTTAATTCTTGGTACCTAGAAAAAGGTAGGCACTTTCTTGCATGTTCTGTAAGGCATTCGTCAGCCTTGACAAACGGCTTCATAAAAATGTCTCGATTGTTGAATTCTATTTCCCTCCCTGTCTGCAATTCAGAGGGGTACATGTATAGGAGCATCCGGCGGTTCGCGCTAACCTGTTGTAATCTCTGCCTGATGTTCTCTTCGTAACAGAGCACCGCCTTATGCAGGTTTGTTATAGTCTGGATGGTTAACATCTCCAGACTATATTCTTCTATAAGAATTGCATTTTCAAACTCAGCAATTTGTTGTTGTAATGTCGACATTTTGAAAACTTTTTTACTTTAATTTTAAAATGCATTAAAACGTATTATATATACGATACAATCTAGGTCATCAAATATTAAATTTTTTGGTAGGGTCCTCAAATTATTTAATTATTGCATATTTTGTAAACAAAGTTATTTTAAAATTTCTTTTTTATCAATCCATGAATTATGAGTGGTATCAAAACCAAGCCATTTAACATAAATTTGTATTTATGTTAAATGGCTTGGCTTTCGCATTAAAAAATTTGGAGTCATATACAGTTTATGTAAAAGGAAAACAAAAAAGAGATATTCTTTTAAAATATTTACCGGCAACAACTCCGGTTGTAGATTTAGGTGATGACATACCGAGATTGAATGAATTACAAGAATACAGCTCCTATTGTATTATTCATTCACTGAACCAATCAAATTTCAAGAGATGTGCTTTAAAAAATTGTTTTAATATGTATATGTATATGCTCAAACATAATAAAATTGATTTTTAAAATTAAAAATTTGTTTTTACTCATAAAAAGTTCAATATTAGGAAGTTTTTATCTAATTTAGTTATAATTCGAATATCAGAATGGAAGGATGTACAGTTAAAGACGCCAACTTACTTTTAGCTTATCATTATTTTATCAATAACGATAACACAACAATAATTTCATAAGGCTTTCATACACATACTTTAAAACCTATCGTTGTTATTAGTAAAACAGGAAAAGCACCTATGAAATTTAGTTATAGTCTTTGGCTTATGTTTGTACAGAATATATGCAACGAAGAAGAAACTGATAATTTAACTTTTCTGTTAAATGCTGAAGAATGGCGCCAGGTCAACAAAATCAAAGATTTTATAAGCAGCCATGCATATTTTAATTATGTAACTGAAATATATGTAAGAGATTATGTGACTGAATATTTTACAAAATGTAAAAACTTTAATGTAACTAGTTTGACAAAAGAACATTTATTTTTGCCAAAATTTAATACTTCGTTTAATTTTTCAAAACTTTTTATAGAAATACCTTTGTTATGTGCTGAAAATATAATAAATGAATAAAAACAATAATTGTTTTTTTATTTTATTTTATTAGTATGTTTTTTTGAAAAATACATATTTTTACTTATTATATAAAATTAAACTTTGAAAATTTTACGAAACATTTTTAAAATAAATTCATCATTGTAGTTGAAATTATTGGAACTAAAGATACTTAAAAATTTCTGCATTGAAATACCTCTACAGCGACAATATATAAAAATACAGCAATAATATCCACATACACATCTGAAAAGTCTCCTTGTAAACGTTTTGAGTTTCTTATGAAACATTTTTGCCTAGAATTCTGATTGATTTTTCTTATGATATTTGTTTTAATTGTTTGATTTCCATAAGAATCAAAATATTCGGCACACCCACTTTTTGGAAAATTTAACACAAACCAATGTAAACCTGGTTTTGTATCTGGATCTGAATTAACAACAATACAAAATGGTTTTTTTTTATTTGTTTTGGTATACGATTAAACGCATACACGCCTCTAAAACAGGTTTTTGTGTATTTATTCTTCCGAAGAATTTTTGCAATCTGCTGCGTATTCATGTTGTTCTGTTAAACTTGAAATATCATAAATTTTTGAGATACACTTTACATATTGAGATAAAAATTCTTTCTTGTCTTTTCCATTAACCAATAGCACATCGAATTTGTTTAATTTTTTGTTTAAATTTTGTGTGATATTCTCGTTGTATAAATTTCCGTTTGTAGCACAATTTTGAATATCTGATGTTAATTTAGCCGTAGGGTATACATATTTATATTCGTAATGTACTATTTTATTTGATTCGTCAATTCCTGCTATTGTAACTTTGCGGCCAAAATGAATAAATTTATCACGAACAAATTATACGTCCACCAAAGCGTATGACAGTACTTTATTATTCGGCATATTTCTGAAGTATAACGCACCGTATCTAACTGTGTAATAAAAGTTATTGCGATTTGTCGTGCTATTTATAAATTTGTGTACACATTTCGATTTTTATCAATTTCTATCGATGCATCAAACTCTCCATATACAATGCATGTTAAGGTCGACGTTAGTGCAGAATTTAATTTTGCTCCAATTCTCACTGTCCCCTGGTTTAATAAGCTTAAACATGCTTCGTTACCTGAGCTGTCGGGCGATAAATCAAATGCTAATATTGTATAACCTTTTCCAAAAAGTTCTTTTGTAATTTGATGGCCTTTATCAGAATGATGTATTCCCGTACCTCTGAATAATGTTAAATATGCTCTGGTATTACTAAAACTGTCAGAAAAGTTGGTTTCAATTGGAGAATTAGGAGTTTGTACACCATTTACATAAAGTTGAAATTGTGATAAATTATTGTGCTCAAAATAATATGGATTTTTTGATCTTTTTCCATTATTTACCATACAAAATATTAATGTATTTGGTAATTGTCCTATAAATACAATATCAAGTGAAATATTTGAAGTATTTGCTGGTATTGTAAATGTCTTTATTTCACCTCTTGTAGTGATATTTAGCATTAGTCTTTGCAAGAATAGTGTTATGAGCCAATAAAATATTAGGATTAATTGTAACATGTTTCATATATAGTGTAGCTTCATGAATTTTTAAAAAACTTTCATCCGTATCACCGCAAAATAAATAAAAATCTGGCTTCTCTAATGTTATCGAGATTCTCACGTCAACATTGTTTAAAAGTAAAGTAGGTGTGTTAAAAAAGTCAACATGTAATTTACCCATTAGCTCGACCAATCCAGAATGATTATAATTTTTTTGTCTTATTTTGGCACCTGAATTATTAAAATCGTACACATTCGGTTTATCAAGTTCCCACCCAGCCCCCTCCAGATGCGTTGTGCTAGCATCTTTTCCGTAATTTAGTAAGGATATTAAATAGCTTTTGTAATTGTAAAAGGAATCAGAAGGTGTTACATTTTTTCCATTTAATGTAACATTTACTTGCTTAATCATAGAATGTAATAAATTGTTTACTACACCTGGTTGTGGCACAGCCTTTGAGTAGTTACCGGTGCCTGTTTTATCTGCAGAACTCCATTTTGTTCCATCTTTTTTTAATACTTGTACTTTAAATTTAATATATATTGAAGATAGGTCTCTATATGTATCACCGTGACCAAGCGAGACAAATTCTATCGTAGAAGGTGATGCATCTAGAGAGGCTAATGGATTATAAACAACTTCCTCGGTGCGTAAAATACTTGTTTGTATAGGTGGAGCTGTAAAAAGATCTAGCTCTGATTTCATACATTCAACAACGGCCATTTTAATTAAAAATATCTAGAATACGTGTTTTTTTTAATTTTATTTTTTCCAGCTCTCTGTATTCTCCGCCTTTTACCGATTGAATGTAATTTTGGTTTTACACGTCTTTTTATAGTTTTACGTTTTCGTAGTAGATTTTTACCTCGTTTTCTTTTTCTTCCGCTACCATACATTGAATGTAATTGATTGATTGTTGAAGTTCTCAAATTTTTCAATCCTTCCTCAGCTTGATCCTGAAATACTTTTGGATTACCACCGGCCGCTATATCAGATAAAATATTAGCACCAGTTTTTAACGCACCGTCTTTGATTATATTTAATCCGGTAATCAATGATGGTTTCAGGAAACGGAATAAACTTGCAAATAAATTTCCAAGACCACGCCCTCGTTGAATTACTGGATACGATTGTAACAAGGATCATATTTCATTTATATTTCCACCAGCTTGTGATGAATAATATTTAATGTATTCACGCTGCATGTTTGAATAAAACGATAACTTTTTATAATTTGCATTTATTTGAAAAAGTTCTTTCATCAATTCTGGTATAGTATAATTATGATTTTGTTTTAAATAATAACTTTCTGTATCAAAAGTTTTTGACAATCGTACAAGTTTTAATTGGTCTGGTGGCGAAACTGCTTTATAAGTAATCTTATTAAAAAAATCATCATCTAATAAAATTGTCATTACTTCTGAATGCAATTCTCTTAACATTTGTTCCCTTGTAAACCCTGCAACTGGTGTTAAATTATTGATAAGAGCAGGTAAGAAAATTATTTTTCAATCATCATATTTAAATAATGAGCTTTCTTGGGGATAAAATGTGTATCCCATACGTTTCTTAACTTTTTCTTTGTTTCTACCTACTAAAACTTCATTCACACCCAATAAAATCGTAACACAGGTTTCTTTATTATATATGTCAGTTTGTAGGTAATCATTCATAAATATTTCTGAAAGTCCAACTTTCCAATTACCTTTGGTTAAATCCATATGTGTTGGTATTCTATTTTCAAAAGCTGCGAGCGTATTATTTGGGAAAAAATTAATGGAATCATTGCTAAATAACGTAATGTAGAAATCATCTCTTAAATTCATGGTTGCTAGTTATAAATATTTTGTTGTCTTATTTATATGAAGTCCAGAGAGGCGGTGTAGAAAATGTTTTATATTGTTTTGGTGGTGATTTACTTAGCGGTGTCTGTTTTCGTTTAGTTGCAGTTGTATTTCTCTCACTAGGATATCTTGATAGAATGCTAGGTCGCATAAATGAACCTGTTGTATGCAAACGCTGTCTTGTATTTATAGGCGATTTCTTAGGTGTTTGTATAGGTAATGCAACTGTAATAGTATCACCTGTATTTGTGTCAAACATTTTCACATTTGCATTTGAAGACAATCTTTTAGTTAAACGCTCATTAGGTAATGTCTGTGTGAGAGCAAGATCAGCTGCGTCATCATCATCCATACCAAATTCAATTTCCACATTTTCCTGATCTCCATATCGTTCCTTTTGTTGTTGTTGTTCTTATACAGGATCAAAGGAAAAAACATCATCATCCAGTTCTAGCTGTTGTTGCTTAATATTGTTAAAATTCTGTATTTCCGGTTCGTAATTGGTTTATCTTTTATCTTTTAATAATTTAATTTTTGTCTGAGTTTCAGCATTTTTACCTGTGCTACTAAAATTATTATTTTTTATATGATAGCTGGTAACATTAACGATGTTCTCTTTTGATTACTATATTTGATTAAATTTTGCCGTAGCATGTACCATTTTTGAATGGGGTTTAAAATTTTATTATGTAAAAGTTTTTCCATATTCTGATTTAAAATATTTAAGTTCTTCTCATCATTCATTAATTTTTTAAATTTTAAAAAAACTTCAGGTGGTATAACAATCATACGTTGCATATTATTCATTTTTCGATTGGTAATCACCTATTAATTTTCCGATAATTCCTGATAACACTGTTCCAATTAAAACAGGTAAAAAACCACCCCTTTGAATAAGTATTCGACGTTTTGCTTTTAAATTTCTTTTAGTGCTGGCTAAACACCGAATTGTATTTTTATGTTTTTTTAAAAATGATATAACTTTTTTAGGGGCTTGATTATTACCGTTTAAAGTATTAATTGCAATTTCAATTAAAGCCTTTATAACATCATCATCACAAGTCTTTAATATACTGTTACGAAGTTTTTTATTTGGTGTTTTTAAAAGATGTAATATATGTCGGTTTCTCCTCAATCGTTTCATATTTCTCACAGTAAGCTTTGTTATTTAAATCATTCGAAGTGCAATAACAAACGCAATAATCAGTTTCAAATATATTATTTCTAATACGGTATAATAAACTGATGTTCTGTGTTAGGTCCAACACTATATAACCGTGTGGACATGCTGTGGCCTCATAATATACTTTAACAAATTCGCGTGTTTTATCTGGAAAAATTTGCCTTGCCAAAGGTAAAATCTGCGATCTGCAACGAGGATTTTTAAATAACACAAGATATTTAGCATTTAGTGAAATATCACGGCAATACTTCCCCTGATGAAATATATTTTGTATTAATAAGATAATTGACGGATTTTTATGGTGAGAACCTTTTGTAAATAACTCACATACTTGCTTATTATACGTTTCCAGCATCAGATCATCCAATACAAATAAAATATTATCGACATTTTCGTTAACTATTTGTTCAGGTATATTATTTAAAAATTCGATATTTCCAAAAGGTAAATTCCTTGGTATAGCAGTCAATTCAGGGTTGCACTAAATTATTTTAGTTATATTCGGTTTTATTAAATCCTCATGCTTATGAATTATATTGCAAACAAAAGTAGTTTTTCCACACCTTGAAGGACCTGCAATAATCATAGCAAACGGATGTATAAATGGTAACATGTTTACAATCTTAAATTCTCAATTCTTTGTAATAATTTTTTATAAATATTTTTAAAATTTTCTATTATTTTTAATGCATCTCTGTATTGGTGAACAATTGATATACAAATGCAAGTATCAGGTCCACTTTTTGCGTTATTGTCCGACCAAACACAACATTTATAATGTTCTCCAAATTGTGATTTTATTACACCACTGTTAATTAAAAAGTTTAGTTTTTTTTTCAAGATTTTCTAATTTTATTATATTATTCGGTTCTAAGCAGAATTTATATTCTTTTACAAAACTAGAAATGACTTCTCTATCCTCTATAGTCAGTAACATTGTATATACTGAATAAAAACAGATTTCAGCAGGGTATATATACAAACCATGCTCAGACATGTTTATTCTTGTTCGATTTTAAAAATTTTTACCTATGTGAATCTATTTCAGCTTAAGTAACAAGATCGAATGTATCTCACGCATTTAATGCACGATATATAAAACGGTCGATGGCTCAATAGGTAGAGTCGTCGAACAAAAATTATTTTTTCTGAGTTCGATTCCCACCATAGGCAGATTATTTTTTTTAAAAATTTAAAAAAAAAAAAATTATATTGAATCATTGATGTACGCATTTAATCCACGATATTTAAAAAAGGTAGATGGCTCAACAGGTAGAGTTCCCAACTTGGAATTTGTTGGTACGAGTTCAAATCCCGGCGCAGTCGCACAAAAAAAAATTCCCCAACTAGCATCCCCCAATGCACATCCACAATGCACATCCCTCAATGCATATCCCTCAATGTACATCTCGCAATGCACATCCCGCAATGTACATCTCGCAATGTACATCCCGCAATTTACATCCGCAATGTACATCCGCAATGCATATCTCGCAATTCACATCCGCCATGTACATCCAAAATTAACTTCCGCAATGCACATCCCACAATTAACTTCCGCAATGTACATCCTCAATGCACATCCTGAATGCACATCTCTCGAGGCCCGGCCGCGTGTTGCCGATTAGCACCCTTGTTCTGACACGCCTCTAATTAACACCTTGTCAGACACGCCCCCTAATTAACACCTTCTCAGACACGCCCCCTAATTAACACCTTGTCAGACACGCCCCTTTTGAAAAAAGTTCCCAGGCCCAATTCGCCCATATACTACTATATAAACTTTTCATTTAAGTTTTCCCTAATTTTGCTTTTAATTGAACATATAATGTGATATGAAATAATATCCAATATTCCATTTATATAGCTCCTAAAAATATGCAAAATGTTCGTTTTTGCCAAATTTTACATGATGAAGAATTTTGATTAATTATAAGTGTGAGGCAAATGATTATAATTTATTAATTACTGCACTTTAAAGAAATATGATTTTCGAAACTTCTCAATATTTGTTTTTAAAAATATTGTGCAGTTATAATTTTACAAGTAAATTAAGAATGTAATTTTTTGATTTTCGAAGGGCCACAACGGAAAGGGGAGCGGAGATACGGATACAATTTCTTCAGACTCTAGTTATTTTTTAGATATATCTTTGGTACATAAATTTCAGCCTTCCATAATAAGCAGTTTGGGAAATACAGGGTGTTAAAAAAAACAATGTTGTTTAGGAGGTGATTTTTTAATTGTTGCTAGTTTTCGCTTATTTGGGTTGCGGTCTTCTGGGTATTTTGATAAGATGCTTTGTCTTATAAAAGAACCTGCTGTGTTGGTTCGTTGTCTTATATTTATAGGCGACTTATCAGGTAGTGCTACTGTATTAGTATCACCTTTATTTGTATCAAACATTTTTATAATATAATAATAATAATAATAATAATAAAATTGATCTTATATCGATCTTATATATAATTTCTATATCGCTTATATAGGAATTTCACAAATCGGCAAAAATTAAAACGCAATTTTCTCGAAACTGTAATATTGCACATTCGCGGTTTTGGCATGGGACCGACGATATTAGCATTCCAGGATAATGTTCTGATTAATCGTTCATCAGGTAATCATGTAAGCAAGTTTTTGAATTGCTTCCTCTTCATACGTTTCACCATCATCATCATCAACTTCCATATCTTTGTCGGTTTTCTCTCTATATTGATATTTATGTTGTTGTTGTTGTCTAGCAGGATAAAAAACGTCATCATCTATAGTAATTTTTTTTTTAATATAGTAAAAATTTTTGAAAACGTCATCGCTTTTTTGTTTAATATCATCACAATACAATGGTGTTGCTTGAGTTTCTTTGTTTTTAAATAATTTAAATTTTGTTTGAGTTTCTGCATTTTTCGAAGAAACTTTTTTCTCAAACGGTTTAGAATTATCATATAGGGTAGGTAATAATGACGCTCTTCTTTCTTGATTACCATATTTCATTAAATTTTTGTCTGTATATGAATATGTACCATTTCTGAACATTGTTAAGATTTTTAATATATAAGACTTTTTTCATATTCTGATCTAATATATCTAAGTTTTTATCATTATCCAATAAATTTTTCATTTTGATAAAAACATCTGTTGGTATTACAACCATACGCTGCATATTATTAATTTTTGTTTGAAAAACTGCTAATTAATTTACCAATAATACCTGATAACACAGTGCCTATTAAAACAGGTAAGAAGCCACCTTTTTGAACAAGTACTTTCCGTTTCACTTTTAAATGTTTTCTGGAGCAAGCATGAGTTCGTAATATGCTTTTATGCTTTTTTAATCGTGTTAAAACATGTTTTGATATTTTATTATTACCATTTAAGGTATTAATGATAATTTCAACAAAAGCTTTTATAGCATCATCGTTACAAGTCTTTAGAACACTGCCCCTAAATTTTTTCTTAGAAGTTTTCAAAAGTCGTAATATACGATGGCTTCTCTTCAATCGTTTCATATTTTTCACAAAACGATTTATTATTTAAATCATTTGGTTTATTATTTAAATCATTTGGTCAAATATATTATGACGTACACGGTATAATTCATTAACGTTTTGTGTTAAGTCTAACACAATATAACCGTGTGGGGTTGATGTAGCCTCATTATAAACTCTTACGATAACTTGTGTTTTTTCAGGAAAAATTTGCCTTGCTAAAGGTAAAATCTGTGATTTATCACGTGGATTTTTAAATAAAACTAAATACTTAGCATTTAAAGAAATATCACGACAGTATTTACCCTGATGAAAAATATTTTGCATTAATAAAATAATTGATAAATTTTTATCGTGTGAACCCTTTGTAAATAGCTCACACACCTGTTTATTGTAAGTTTCAAGCATTAAATCATCGAGCACAACTAAAATATTGTCATCATTTTCGTTTTTTATCTGCTCTGGTATATTATTTAAATATTCGGTATTTTCAAAAGGTAAATTTTTAGGCACAAATTTTTCAATTCAGGGTTGCACCAAATTATTTTAGTTATATTAGGTTTAATTAAATCTTTATGTTGTTTAACCAGGTTGCACACAAAAGTCGTCTTTCCACACCCTGACGGACCTGCTATAATCATGGTAAATGGGTGTCTAAATGGAATCATGTTTATAATTTCGATTTTCCATTCTTGTTATTAATTTTTCATAAATATGTTTAAAATGCCGTAGCTTTTAAAAGTGCGCCTACACAATGGCGAAATTTAGTGGCGAATTTTTTTAAAAGATGGAGATATATATTTATGTATAAGTGCGGTAGAGACAGCAATATCGTCCAGAAATTTTTTTGGACGTCCAATTTTCGAAATTTAATTTCGAATTGGATGTCCAATTATGGCACAAGACGTCGGTTCTCGTCTTGTGCCATAATTGGACGTCCAAAAGATGAGATTTTATAGAAAAACTATAGATGGCGTGAATATTATATATATTCAAAATTATATTTTGTCAAATTTATTTTTTTATTTTAAAGCTAGGTATTCACTTCCAAAAAAAAAGTTGGCAAAATTGTGAGCAAAATATCATATTAAAAATATGTAAATATAATATAATATAATATAATCATACTGAGTACCATGTGGTATATGACAAAGCAAAAACTAAGAAAAAAATTTTGCCCCTGGTAAAATTTTCTATATAAAATCATACTTTTTTTGAACTGAGTACTAAGCTTTAGGTAAAAAAATGGATGAATTATTTTTTTTCAAATAAATTATTTTTTTTAAATAAATTATTTACATTGTCAAGCAATATTTTTTAGGAATATCAACAAGTTCCTATAATTTTTTTGAATGCCAACTAGATGCTATAAATTTTTGTTTCATTCTTTCGTTAGTCGAATTTTAGCATGCTATCTCGTGCGATAATTCTATGTGCGACAATTGTGTGTACCAACATTCTGTGCCCGGAAATTGTGTGTATTGTCTATTGTGGTGTGTGTAAATCACTTTTTCCCGTAACTGGGAATCATCAGATATATAAATACATACATATAATAGCAGCTCTTGTACCTTCATGGTTAAATTATGAGGTTTTTACAAGTAAATCTTATAACTCTTCTTAGAACGCATAAAAAATATCTATTGATATTTTATAAAAAATTAATGAATAAAAAATGTACAATTTTTCATTTTTGAATTTATTTGGTTTTTTATAATGTACAAAACTGAATAAAAATGTACAATCTTTAATTTTTAAATTTTTTTTTCTAATGTACAAAATGGATAAAAATGTACTAATTTACGTTAACCTGTTAGGCGTTTAATTTTTTTTTGAAAAATGTTTTCTAGTTGCTGAATTAAATTTACACGATGACGAGAATTTGCGACATTAGCAGCGCAAGTAAAGATGTGCTGAGAATTCAAAGAGTGGTAACGTTTCCAATTAGGTTTTGGCTGTATAGTAAAATTCTAAGAATATTAAAATTTCGAAAATAGTTTGTCTTTTTGCTTATATAAGAAATTCATAGCAAATTATAATTTTTTTCGCCTGACGCATATACGCGACATTAGCAAAATAGGAGCGTTTATCATCGACGCATATATGCGACATAAACAGTTAACAGGTTAAAAAAAGAGGTACCTTATTCTCAGTACGTCCGCGTCGTTGGTACTGGGTAATGCTACAGCGTTGGTACTGGGTAATGCTACAGTTATTATTTTACTATTATAAAGTTCAACTGTTATTCTATGTAATAATTTTTTAAATTTTTTTTTCAGTGTGCGACAATTCTGTGTAACATTTTTCAGAATTATTCTTTTGGCTGGGTTCAACAACGGGCCGCACACAGAATTGTCGCTCACAGAATTGTTGCACACAGAATTGTTGCACACATAATTGTCGCACACAGAATGGTCGCACACATAATTGTTGCACACAGAATTGTTGCACACAGAATTGACGGTAAATCGTTACGGATATACATACACAAGTATCGGGTCCTGATATTGCTTTATTATCAGCCCAAATACAGCTTTTATAGTGTTCACCAAATCGCGATGTTATTGTACAATTTTCGTTTAATATATTCAAACGGGCAACAACGTTTTCTAATTTTTCAAATTATGATCATCCAGAAACACCTTGTAGTCTTTCAAGAAACTTTCGAGTATTTCTATATGTTCCGCTTTCAATAACATTATAACAATGACTAAACAAAACTATATTATTCCATCATATAAGTTAACAAATTTTCAAGCCATCGGCGCATAATTCGGTAGCCGAATTTGTAGAGTGTCAAGCATTGGAACATAAGAACACGTTTCAAAACCCATAAGAACCAATATTTTTTTTAAAAAAAATTTACATACGTAAAAAAATTTACATAGACAAAATATGTATATATTGGAATTATAAAGAACAAATCCAAAGGTAGTTGATGGCTCAATAGGTAAAGCGCTGACTTATTACACACTAAGTTCTCGGTTCAATCCTCACGGTTATACTTTTTTCAAAAATAATGCATCTCACACATACACACGTAGTAGAATAATAACAAGACAAAAATGCAATCAGCTGGAACGGCACATACCCAAAATCAATGATGCGCATGCGGAACTGCATTTACTTTTAAATAATTTTTCTTATTTATATATCAATGCAATTTATATAGCGATTTTATATAGTATATGCATTATAAACAACAATACCAAATTAAGTTGATGGCTCAGCAGCTAAAGCGCAGACTTATTAAACATTTCAATCTCTGTTCGATTCCCCCACAAAGTCAAAACTTTTTTTTCAGAATAATTTTTTCACACACACACACACACACATATACATATATACAAACAAAACAACATAGGAAGAAGAGAAAAACCAACGGAACGACGAAACCAAGCAAGAAGCACGGCACACACCACCCAAGTGACAAAGCAGTAATTGGTCCATTACCTAATTACCTTGGCATCACCCCACACCCATTAATTGCCACCCATTAACAACACTCATTAACAACACCCATTAAGCACCCCCCATTAATTACCCATTATAACACCCATTAACGACACCCATTAAAAACACCATTAATTTCACACCTGCCACGGTGGCACCCACGCAATGTGGATCCCAACCCAAAGTGCACCAATGACTACTCATTTATTTGAACAGATTGTGAAAATTTGAAATCAAATATTTTTGATGGTTGGTCAGCAAAATTCCACGTTCTTTGACCCAAATTCATAACAATCCCAGCCTGTTCCAGAAATTACAGTTCGGTTATTTGCTGCTTCCGGGAAAGAAATAAATCGAATTGGCTTTAAACGATTACCAATAATTATATCCACAATTGTAGTATAAACATTTGATTTTTTACATACACCTTCAGCGAGAGTAAATATCTGCATTTACTTCTTGGAACTTCAGATTTTTATATAAACTGGCGCTGGCTACACTGGTGCGTGCTGCAGTATCCAGATATGCTTCACCAACAAATTCACCAACTTTAACTTGAATGGTTGGAACATCTCTTCCAATATTCAAAATATTTAATACATTAAATTCTAAAGCTGTTGGAGAACTAGCTTTATTATTATTACATTGTGGACAATTTGATTTGGTAAATTCTGGTTTCTTACATCCCCAGCAATGGAGAGTTTCTCGTACTACAGGTGCTGCAACTGGTGCTGAATTTTGTTTAGCATCCTTGTTTATTTTTTTAAAACATGTGTTACTAGTATGTCCTTGTTTTCGACAAAAATTACAACGCTTATCAGATTTTTGTTGATTTTATGATAGTACCCTCTTCTCATCACTTTCAGATATTAAAAGCTCAATTCTACGTGCTTCTTGTAATAATTTTTGAAAGGTTTCGAATCAGCCAAGAGATTTTTTCGCGAATATGAATACTTAAAAGACTATACACCAAGTCAATTTGTATTTTTTCATCTAGTTCATCAGGTATTTGTGACAGTAGATTCCGCTTATTTGAAATAAAAATATCAGTCGGCTCATTCTTCATTTGTTTTTCCTCAAATATTTCTGAATAAATTCGCCATGCTGGTTTAGCTGGTGAGAAAGCGCTACGTAGTAATTTAATGGCATCTTCAAATGTTGTTGCTTCCATTTTGACTCCTTGCAAAATCTTCAAGCAATAGTGGTAGTTCTTGGATTGCATCTGCATCAGCGTCAGATATTTTGTCAATATCTTTGTTACGGCCACCGTAAGTAATCCGCTTTTAAAATCGAAGTCAAACGAATAAACGCAGCGAAATGACAATTATATATTAGATAAACTAGATAATAGATAAACGAAGAATCTATGAAGGGTGCTTTTTTTCTACTTAGAGAAAAAAGAGCACTTAGTAGCAGACAATAGAAGAATAAAGATATAAAAAAGAAACTTGTGTTTTTTATGTAGTTATTTCGAAGTTTTCTATAATTCTATTATTTTCTAATTTTAAAGTTTTGCTGTAAGCTACAATTGGTGCCGAGACCCGGGAATTAACCCGTGATATTTAGATTGTGGATAGATTGAATAAATTCGGAAAAAATAGTGGAAAAATCAGTGTATTTTTATTGACATTTTTATTTGTGTTTTTTTTATTGACAATAAATGAGAAAAACATTGAGCGAAGTAGTAGTGAAAGTCCTAATAAACTTATATATAAATTTAAAAAAAATAGTATACTTTTATATATCTAATATATTTAATAATATTTTAAAACAATTATTAACAAATTAGTGCATTCTAGTAATATTTGTGCATTTGGTTGTAATTTAACAGTTGTAGCGGAGAAAGGAGCAGTTTGTAAATAGCCGTAAAAATATTTGTGCATTATTGTAATTAGAAATTCACATTACAATATTGTTTGGAAAAGGTAAGTTAAAGTTTTGTATTTTGTAATGATAAAAATATTATTAATTTGAAAATAGAAGTAAAATAAAAAATCTTTGATTTATATTTGTATATAACTTTGTTAATTTATATTTATATATACGGCTGATATATATGTTGATATATATTTATATATATATATGTGTGTTAATATATAGTGCGTAAAAATTATGACTAATGCATTAGTATTGAATACTATTGCATTTTATAAAGTGCGTATTGTTCTGGCAAATATAACCGTTAGGACAGTTAGAAATTGAGATTTTTTAAAATATTTTACAGAGAAATAATATCACATAAAAAAAAGCTGCCAAATTGGAAGAGTGCTTCATATCCCCTTTTAGATCAACCTAGGCTTTAATAAAAACAAAGAATTAACTAAAAGTTATAATATTTTATAAAACTACGTGTTTTTCACAATTTTAAAGTAAATATATTTTATGTTCTTATATAAAACTTATGATGTTATTTATATGAAATTTATACGAATGGTAAAAATGATCAAATTCTTATCTATATCGAATGGTTGAATTTATGATATAAGACAATATATATATATATATATATATTGCTTCATATATTGTAAATATATGAAGCTTTGTGGTGCGGTCTAAATTTCGAAAATTTTTTTTTTCGAGATTTTGATTTTGGACGTTTTAGATGTCAGGGATTCAGAATCAGCAAAAAACATCCGTGTCCGCCAAAAATTTTACCCCTTTCCCTTTTATTATGAGTGAGGGGGTAATTTTATGGAAGAAGCTGCAGCACCTCAGCGGGGGACTGGATTGAAAAAATGAGAAATTATTTTCTTAAAAATACTATCTTACAATTTGTGCGAAAGATTTATTTCCCTACCTGCAACCCCCTCTAAGCTACATCACTTAGAAATGTTACATTTTAAAATTTATTATATACAGTTGCTCACAAAAGTATCCGGCCACCCTACTTGGTTCAAAATATTTAATGTTTTTCAGTTCATTTTCAATTAAGTATTTTTTTTAATATTGGCTATAAAAAGCCTTTACTAATGCACTTTATAATACTAGAAAAACGTATTAGAAAAATGAATTAATTATCAGAAAAACTTACATAGCTGTCCGAACTCATAAAACAATTGACACTAAAGGCGGCCACTAAGTGTGTATGCATACGGGGGACTTCCCCAAAGTAAGTTTAGTTACCAAATAGTTTCCAAATAGTGCGTCATTCGAGAAAAATTGTATTTCCGAATTATGTACTTAATTGTTTGGTTGTCGATTTTTTCTGAAGTATATTTAATTTTGATATTTCTATGATTCGGTTATAAATTACAAGACTAAATAATGTTAAAAAATAATAATTATTTGTTTTCTGATATTTAAAACTTAACGTCTAAGATTAATTCTACTGAATAAAAGAAGTGGCCGGATACTTTTGTGAGCAACTGTAGTTTATGAAAGTTGAATATTTTCCCTTTTCATATGGGTGAGGGGGTATATCTATTAAACAGGCTGCTATACCTCGGCGGGGGACTGCATTGGAAAAATGAGAAATTGTTTTCTCAAAAATACACATCTACACCTTCTATACAAAATTGAGACACGTTCAACCCTCTTCATTTTACAGGGGCAAAAAGTTCGAAATTTATAGAATAAAAACATATATATATTACATTTCGAGTATTTAGTATAAATATGGTATTACAAATTCGAGTACTTATTTATAAAAACTTGATTGTAATTTTAAATTGTACAACTTTGGGAGTTTTGTAAAAATCATAACTTTTATTTAAATCCTCGTTTTCACTAAATCCTAGGTGGATCAAAAGGGTATATGAAGCACTCTTCCAACTTGGCAGCTTTTTTTCGTAGGTAGGTGGGGAAATCTTTTAAAGAATGGTCCGCTATAACTATATTTCAAAGCTAATATCTAATCTAAGACCTTTGCGAAAAATTTGAATTTCACGAACCACGTAATATATATAAAATTAAAAGTAATAATTTTTTCAAAACTACCAATGTTGTACAATTTGAAATTATTACTAAGTTTCAATAAATACATACTCGAAATTGTATATCCAATATAATATTAATTTTTAAAATGTCGAAATTTTTACCCATGTAAAATGAAGAGGGTTGAAGGAACAGGTCTCGTTTTTATGTACAAGGTGTAGAATAGTATTATGAAGAAACCAATTTTTAATTTTTTTGATAGTCTCCCGCATAGGGTATATTTCTTATTTCATTAATACACCCCCTCCTCTACTTTAATGAGATGGTGGTTTATAATTTTAAGTGATTTAGCAAGGTTTAAAATTATGGTACCTGGCATAGGAGTAAGAAAGTCGTACATAAACTCTGGACCATTTTATAGCCATTTTGAATTTCAAAAATTTTACTTTGAAAATATCGAAATTCAAATACAACTGACATAAAGAGGGTTGAGGGGGTGTGACTAATTTTTTTATACAAGGTGTAAAATTTCATTGTTAAAAAAGTATTTTTTCATTTTTTTAAACGAGCCCCCCGCGGAAGGCATGGAGCTTGTTTTCTAAATATACCCCCTCCTCCACCAAAAAAGAGCAGCATGTTAAAATGTGGAGTGATGTGGATTACCACGAACCTATTGCACCCAATATATAAATTTCAAGTTTATATCTAAACTGTGGCTTATTTTATAGTCATTTTAAGTTCCACAAATTAAATTTTCATAAACTATATAATAAATTTTGATTACCAAAACCCAGTTACATAGTATAAATCTAGTATTGATTAATAAATATTAAACAATATAAATTTTTAATTCTAAGTAATTTTAATAAAATATAAGTTAAGTTTAAATATAGGTTATGTCTTTAGATTAATAATTATAGGTTAAGTTTTAGATTAAGTAATTAGGTTAAGTATTTAGGTTAAGTAGAAATTAATTGTAGGTTTTTAAGAAAATTTTTCCTATAAAATCACCTCTTTCAAAAAAAAAACAAAAAATATACATAGATATAAAAATTATATAAACAAACATTATAAAATATTTAAAAAACCGTTGAAGGTTAAAAAAATGTAAAATATATTGTTAAAAAAAAGAAATTATAACAAACAAAACACAGAAATAAATAATTTTAATTTTAATAATAAATTTTGAAATGTTGCATTTCTAAGCGATGAAGAATATAGTGTGTTGCAGGTACGGAAACAAATTTTTCGCATAAGGTCTAAAATAGTATTTAAAAAATACTTATTTCTTATTTTTTCAATCCAGTTCCGCGAGGAGAAGTTGCATCTTGTTTTATAAATATACCCCCTCGCCCGTATAAAAAGGGAAAGGGGTGAAAATTTTAAATGATTTGGAAAGATACTAACCTATTATATCTAACTTATAAGATAATAGGCCGTATATTAAATGTTTCATATGCTATGATCATTTTAAATACTAAAAATACAATTTTAATAGTCCCATAAAAATTCTTTCACTAGTAAAATGAAGGTGGGTACAGGTATGAGGCTGATATTTATGTAGAAGGTGTATAATAGTATAATTAAGAAACCTATTTCTCACTTCTTTAATAAACTTCCCCGCTGAGGGGTTGTAATTTGTTTCATGTATAAGCCCCTCACCCACATAAAAAAGGCGGGGATTAATTTTTTTAATATGGAATGGAAAGGTACTAACTTGTTATACCTATTTTAAAAGTTATAATGTTTTACGTGAAATCGTACTGGTTTTATGTGCATATCAATTTTCAAAAATGGTGCATTTTTATCGCTCCATGAAGGGGGTTTACAGGTATATTATTCGGAAAATGATACCATAAGCATAAAACTCCATCCTTAGTTTACCTTTCTGTAAATTTTTGATTCAATTGAATGTGTTTTAGTACTATTTCTAAGCGATTCAAAAAGACAATTTTTGTTTTGCGTACGGTGTACGACGTACGGCGTACGGCGGACACGAAATTTTTTTTTGCTGATTCAGATTCTCTGACATCTAAAACGTAAGAAAAAATTCAAAATCTCGAAAAAAAATTTTTCGAAATTTGCTCTGCACCACAAAGCTTCATATTATATTTAATATGAAGGAATATATATATATTTTCAGTACAGTCGCGACATGATTTTTTAATAGTGATTTTTTTTGTTTAGACTTTGTTTTTTTAACTGGTCTCCTAGTAGAAAAAGGAAACATTTTTGGACATGGTTTTTGTATATGGAAATTTATTTTTCCAATTAGTGATTTTTTAATTGATTTTCCTGGAATTCTGATTTTTTGATTTTTATATATGTTTATATCGAATTGATTTACATATATATATGTTTATATCGATTTTATATTATTATATGATAATTATGATGATTACATATTGTGTAGAAATTGTTTGACGAATTTTTGACCGTTTTTGATTAGATTTTTGAGGAGGTTTTAATGATTTTTTTTGTGATATAGTACACATTATAAAAATTGTATGGATATGTTGGTTGTTGAGTGTGGTGTTTCTTTTATTGATGTTATTATACCTTTTTTTGTTGGTGGAAAAGGTTTTTATGATGAAGTCAAGTTGGTCAGGTTATTATTGTAATAACTGATGATATTTTGAATATTGATGGAATTCTCAGGAATATTGTCCTGTTGATGATCAATATGGTAATGATTTTATGATATTTTGAATATTGATGGAATTCTCAGGAATATTGTCCTGTTGATTATCAATATGGTAATGATTTTATGATGTTTTGAATATTGATGGAATTCTCAGGAATATTGTCCTGTTGATGATAAATATGGTAATGATTTTATGATATTTTGATTATTGATGGAATTCCCAGGAATATTGTCCTGGTGATGATCAATATGGTAATAATTTTATTTTGGAAATTTATTTGTGGCGCCACAACGATTACAAAAAGACGTTGTTATTATTGGAAGCACGTGCATATTCAAGAGGCGGTGATTGCAGAAGTTCTATGAAGGGTGAGAGTTATTATGCGTAGGATATTTTTGTTAGGATTTTAGAATATGATAATTTAAAATTAGGATTATTTATAGAATAAATCAAATTAATTTTTAATAGATATAAAAAGAATGGCCGTTGCACTCTCACCTGAATTAGTTCTGATGGTCCTAAACAGTTCGTGAATTGTTCAAAAGGTTCTCTGACAAGGAGGAGTGTCATTCCAGAATTGGTTGATGTTAATTCTCCTTATAGTGGCAAATGAGCAGTCTTTTATAAACGTTTGTGGATAAGAGCATTCTTTTATAGATAATATAGACTCATTCTGGTATAAATCTATTTGAGAGCATTTCCAGTAATTGACCAAGGCTTTATAGGCTCAATCTTGTATAAATCTATTTGAGAGCATTTCCAGTAATTGACCAAGGTCAGTTACAGCCTTGTCAGTTGAGACAATTGCAGCCAGAAAAGAATGTCATTATTTTTATTGTGGTGAATCATCACCACCCAATGTAGAATCAAGAATATTTTGTGAATATAAAATATTTTGTCTTCCATATGATATTGTGCATTATTACAACGATAGAATATGAGTTAATTGAATAATTGCAACAGTTTAGAAGGGGTGCCCTTGCTGCTGAATATGAAAGTATCTGGAGGATACGAGAAAGTTCATTGATTGAATATGAAAGTATCTGGAGGATACGAGAAAGTTCATTGATTGAATATGAAATTATCTGGAGGATACGAGAAAGTTCATTGATTGAATATGAAAGTGTCAGTAAGGATACAAGAAGGTTCATTGATTGAACCAAAAATATTTTGTGTAAATTATTTTAATTGATAAGATGCTATTGAAAATAGCATAAAGGGTTCCAATGGAGCAACCAATTGTTTTTTGCTTCATATTAAATATAATATGAAGCTTTGTGGTGCAGAGCAAATTTCGAAAAAATTTTTTTCAAGATTTTGAATTTTTTCTTACGTTTTAGATGTCAGAGAATCAGAATCAGCAAAAAAAAAAAAAACAAAACAAAAATTGTCTTTTTGAATCGCTTAGAAATAGTACTAAAATACATTCAATTGAATCAAAAATTTACAGAAAGGTAAACTAAGGATGGAATTTTATGCATATGGTATCCTTTTCCGAATAATATACTTGCAAACCCCCTTCTTGGAACGATAAAAATGCACAATTTTGTGCATGTCAAAAAACACACCTTAATATAGTCGGATCTTTACCCTGTTTCACAGTTTCATGAATAGACACCATACAAAGAACATTTAGAGCCCTGGGTCTCCGCCCCCTTATTTAATGGTAATATTATAATTGATTTTTTAAAATTGATATGCACATAAAACCAGTACGGTTTCACGTAAAACATTATAACTTTTAAAATAGGTATAACAAGTTAGTACCTTTCCATTCCATATAAAAAAAATTAATCCCCGCCTTTTTTATGTGACCGAGGGGCTTATATATGAAACAAGTTACAACCCCTCAGCGGGGAAGTTTATTAAAGAAGTGAGAAATAGGTTTCTTCATTATACTGTTATACACCTTCTACATAAAAATCAGCCTCATACCTGTACCCCCCTTCATTTTACTAGTGAAAGAATTTTTATGGGACTATTAAAATTGTATTTTTAGTATTTAAAATGATCATAGCATATGAAACATTTAATATACGGCATATTATCTTATATTCTTTTAATGTTTGCGATTTTTTAAGCCTTAAATTGTCCAGATTTCCATTAACAATATTCCCACAATTTTCATTTATCTTATAACAGTTATTTTCTACTTTTTAGGGGCTGATTTTGTTACAATAAAAGCATTTTTTTAAAAAAGAACTTTTTTATTTAGTATTTAAAATGATCATAGCATATGAAACATTTAATATACGGCCTATTATCTTATAAGTTAGATATAATAGGTTAGTATCTTTCGAAATCATTCAAAATTTTCACCCCTTTCCCTTTTTATACGGGCGAGGGGGTATATTTATAAAACAAGATGCAACACCTAGTTTATGAAAATTTAATTTTTGGAACTTAAAATGACTATAAAATAAGCCACAGTTTAGATATAAACATGAAATTTATAAATTTGGTGCAATAGGTTCGTGGTAATCCAAATCACTCCACATTTTAACATGCTGCTCTTTTTTGGTGGAGGAGGGGGTATATTTAGAAAACAAGCTCTATGCCTTCCGCGGGGGGCTAATTTAAAAAAATTAAAAAATACTTTTTTAACAATGAAATTTTACAGCTTGTATAAAAAACTCAGTCCCACCCCCTCAACCCTCTTTATGTCAGTTGTATTTGAATTTCGATATTTTCAAAGTAAAATTTTTGAAATTCAAAATGGCTATAAAATGGTCCAGAGTTTATGTACGACTTTCTTACTTCTATGACAGGTACCATAATTTCAAACCTTGCGAAATCACTTAAAATTATAAACCACCATCTCATTAAAGTAGAGCAGGGGGTTTATTAATGAAATAAGAAATATACCCTATGCGGGAGACTATCAAAAAAATTGAAAATTGGTTTCTTCATAATACTATTCTACACCTTGTACATAAAAACGAGACCTGTACCTTCAACCCTCTTCATTTTACAGGGGTAAAAATTTCGACATTTTAAAAAAATGATAAATTGTTTTCTCAAAAATACACACCTACACCTTCTATACAAAATTAAGACACGTAACTTCAACCCTCTTCATTTTACAGGGGCAAAAAGTTCGAAATTTATAGAATAAAAACATATATACATATATTACATTTCGAGTATTTAGTATAAATATGGTATTACAAATTCGAGTACTTATTTATAAAAACTTGATTGTAATTTTAAATTGTACAACTTTGGGAGTTTTGTAAAAATCATAATTTTTATTTAAATCTTCGTTTTCACTAAATCCTAGGTGGATCAAAAGGGTATATGAAGCACTCTTCCAACTGGGCAGCTTTTTTGGGTTGTTGGGGAAGAAAACACTTTGTATATTAGGTTTGCTATGGAGCAATTAATGTTTTTTGTATGTTGTTTTGGAATGAACACTGTTTTCTATGGTTTGTAACAAAAATGTTGATGTTTTGTATTGCGCTGTTAAACTTTGTAACAAAAACTTTGTAACAAAAATGTTGATGTTTTGTATTGCGCTGTTTAATATGAGGTTGCGTTGAACAACATGTATGTATGTAAATTATGTTCCATATGTGAGTGTTGGTGCAGTAGATTTGATTGAAATTTTGATAGAAAGAAAATTAATTTGAGTAATTTATTTGGATTCAAGTGAAAGTTTAAAATTGTGTATTTTTTTTGTAAATTTTTTTTTGGTATCAAAATACAAATCAAAGTAGTAGTTTTTTGTTATATTTGCAATTGTTTTTACTGTTAGTAGATTTAAATAGTTTAGTTACATTACAAATATAATTTAGTTTTTGTTTTCACAAAAGAAGGATATAAAAAAAAAATATTTACTTTAGGTATATCCATTTTTTTTTTTAATTTGTATATACCGTTTTCTTGTCGTTTTTTTTTATTAAACAAAGTAATGCCGGTAACTTTTTATACGGTGGGAACAATATATAATACTAAGCACGGTAAAGTATGCAATTATTGTATACGCAACTGGCAAAGTATTACTTATCCCAAATTAGAGAAAAACCCATACAGTTGTATAGTTTGTAATAAAACTCTTCTTTGGTTAAAAGAATAAATAATATACCGTTTTCTTGTAATAATATACCATTTTTTTTTATGTATAAATAATTTTTTTCTAATATATATATATTATTATGAGAGCATAAAATAAAAAAAAATGAAATTAAAATAAAATTATAGTTGTTTTTTCTTATACATGATTTATATAAATCGTTTTTTATAAATAGTTTATTTTGTTTGGGATCTTTAGATCTAAATTTAAAAAAAAAATTTTTTGGTATTTGGCTAGTTAATGGAAAAAAGTATTAGAAAATTCTCAAAAAAAAATTGAGAGCATTTCATTCACTAACGCAAGCCCAAAAAATATTTCTACTACTGATTCAAGTAGTACTTCAATTATGATTTCTACACCCTTACAAGGATCAATTTTTGACGAACAGCAAGGCGCCGTAGGAGGTGCGGTGCCAAAAACGAGTAGTTTCAGGGTACTTAGGTCAAAGAAAACTTATCTAAGGCCCAGTTTAAATATTTTAGAAGAAGAGGACAAATCTGACATAGAGAGAAATTTGTTAGGATCTACCCCAAACAAAGAACGGGTAAAATCAAATGTTAATGACCAAATAACTTATGGTCAACCAAAATCACGGGACGCTATGGCGCCCCCTAGCGAATTTAAGACATTAAGAGAACCACACATATATGACTTCCCACAAAGAATTGACGAACCATTTCCAAAAGCTCTAACACCACCTTTACGTCAAAATAATACCATACTGTTAGGACAAGGAAACGACAGATTTCATCAAACGGTAAATATGTCTTTTAGTGACGGAATGTTGTCAGTCACTGAGACATTCAAAACATTTTTGGCACATGTCCCAATATTTTCTAGAACAGGAGACAATCCTGCTCTAGACTTACAAAATTTCCTAACGTTAGCGGAGGAAGCTTACTATATTACGGAAGATACAGGAAGGGCTTTTATTCTGACAAATTTAGTGAGAAGCAAATTAAGGGGAAAAGCAAATGCGCTTTTCCAAAATAAAAATATAATTGATTTCGATGAATTCAAAAGCATTCTGAGTAACCACTTCCTTCCTTATAAGGATCTTCCCCAATTAGCTAGGGAAGTAGAGGAGTGTTACCAAGGGCCGGACGATTTACAGAAAGGTAAACTAAGGATGGAATTTTATGCATATGGTATCCTTTTCCGAATAATATACTTGCAAACCCCCTTCTTGGAACGATAAAAATGCACAATTTTGTGCATGTCAAAAAACACACCTTAATATAGTCGGATCTTTACCCTGTTTCACAGTTTCATGAATAGACACCATACAAAGAACATTTAGAGCCCTGGGTCCCCGCCCCCTTATTTAATGGTAATATTATAATTGATTTTTGAAAATTGATATGCACATAAAACCAGTACGGTTTCACGTAAAACATTATAACTTTTAAAATAGGTATAACAAGTTAGTACCTTTCCATTCCATATAAAAAAAATTAATCCCCGCCTTTTTTATGTGACCGAGGGGCTTATATATGAAACAAGTTACAACCCCTCAGCGGGGAAGTTTATTAAAGAAGTGAGAAATAGGTTTCTTCATTATACTGTTATACACCTTCTACATAAAAATCAGCCTCATACCTGTACCCCCCTTCATTTTACTAGTGAAAGAATTTTTATGGGACTATTAAAATTGTATTTTTAGTATTTAAAATGATCATAGCATATCAAACATTTAATATACGGCATATTATCTTATATTCTTTTAATGTTTGCGATTTTTTAAGCCTTAAATTGTCCAGATTTCCATTAACAATATTCCCACAATTTTCATTTATCTTATAACAGTTATTTTCTACTTTTTAGGGGCTGATTTTGTTACAATAAAAGAATTTTTTTAAAAAAGAACTTTTTTATTTAGTATTTAAAATGATCATAGCATATGAAACATTTAATATACGGCCTATTATCTTATAAGTTAGATATAATAGGTTAGTA
The DNA here is from genome assembly GCA_949752835.1 of Empis stercorea. Taxonomy (NCBI): domain Eukaryota; kingdom Metazoa; phylum Arthropoda; class Insecta; order Diptera; family Empididae; genus Empis; species Empis stercorea. The sequence continues at coordinate 21,047,500 of OX457087.1, read as the reverse complement.
TCTTTCCAAATCATTCAAAATTTTCACCACTTTCCCTTTTTATACGGGCGAGGGGGTATATTTATAAGACAAGATGCAACACCTAGTTTATGAAAATTTAATTTTTGGAACTTAAAATGACTACAAAATAAGCCACAGTTTAGATATAAACATGAAATTTATGAATTTGGTGCAATAGGTTCGTGGTAATCCAAATCACTCCACATTTTAACATGCTGCTCTTTTTTGGTGGAGGAGGGGGTATATTTAGAAAACAAGCTCCATGCCTTCCGCGGGGGGCTAATTTAAAAAAATGAAAAAATACTTTTTTAACAATGAAATTTTACACCTTGTATAAAAAAATTAGTCACACCCCCTCAACCCTCTTTATGTCAGTTGTATTTGAATTTCGATATTTTCAAAGTAAAATTTTTGAAATTCAAAATGGCTATAAAATGGTCCAGAGTTTATGTACGACTTTCTTACTCCTATGCCAGGTACCATAATTTTAAACCTTGCTAAATCACTTAAAATTATAAACCACCATCTCATTAAAGTAGAGGAGGGGGTGTATTAATGAAATAAGATACCCTATGCGGGAGACTATCAAAAAAATTACAAATTGGTTTCTTCATAATACTATTCTACACCTTGTACATAAAAACGAGACCTGTTCCTTCAACCCTCTTCATTTTACAGGGGTAAAAATTTCGACATTTTAAAAAAATGATAAATTGTTTTCTCAAAAATACACACCTACACCTTCTATACAAAATTGAGACACGTACCTTCAACCCTCTTCATTTTACAGGGGCAAAAAGTTCGAAATTTATAGAATAAAAACATATATACATATATTACATTTCGAGTATTTAGTATAAATATGGTATTACAAATTCGAGTACTTATTTATAAAAACTTGATTGTAATTTTAAATTGTACAACTTTGGGAGTTTTGTAAAAATCATAATTTTTATTTAAATCTTCGTTTTCACTAAATCCTAGGTGGATCAAAAGGGTATATGAAGCACTCTTCCAACTGGGCAGCTTTTTTGGGTTGTTGGGGAAGAAAACACTTTGTATATTAGGTTTGCTATGGAGCAATTAATGTTTTTTGTATGTTGTTTTGGAATGAACACTGTTTTCTATGGTTACTTTGTAACAAAAATGTTGATGTTTTGTATTGCGCTGTTTAATATGAGGTTGCGTTGAACAACATGTATGTATGTAAATTATGTTCCATATGTGAGTGTTGGTGCAGTAGATTTGATTGAAATTTTGATAGAAAGAAAATTAATTTGAGTAATTTATTTGGATTCAAGTGAAAGTTTAAAATTGTGTATTTTTTTTGTAAATTTTTTTTTGGTATCAAAATACAAATCAAAGTAGTAGTTTTTTGTTATATTTGCAATTGTTTTTACTGTTAGTAGATTTAAATAGTTTAGTTACATTACAAATATAATTTAGTTTTTGTTTTCACAAAAGAAGGATATAAAAAAAAAATATTTACTTTAGGTATATCCATTTTTTTTTTTAATTTGTATATACCGTTTTCTTGTCGTTTTTTTTTATTAAACAAAGTAATGCCGGTAACTTTTTATACGGTGGGAACAATATATAATACTAAGCACGGTAAAGTATGCAATTATTGTATACGCAACTGGCAAAGTATTACTTATCCCAAATTAGAGAAAAACCCATACAGTTGTATAGTTTGTAATAAAACTCTTCTTTGGTTAAAAGAATAAATAATATACCGTTTTCTTGTAATAATATACCATTTTTTTTTATGTATAAATAATTTTTTTCTAATATATATATATTATTATGAGAGCATAAAATAAAAAAAAATGAAATTAAAATAAAATTATAGTTGTTTTTTCTTATACATGATTTATATAAATCGTTTTTTATAAATAGTTTATTTTGTTTGGGATCTTTAGATCTAAATTTAAAAAAAAAATTTTTTGGTATTTGGCTAGTTAATGGAAAAAAGTATTAGAAAATTCTCAAAAAAAAATTGAGAGCATTTCATTCACTAACGCAAGCCCAAAAAATATTTCTACTACTGATTCAAGTAGTACTTCAATTATGATTTCTACACCCTTACAAGGATCAATTTTTGACGAACAGCAAGGCGCCGTAGGAGGTGCGGTGCCAAAAACGAGTAGTTTCAGGGTACTTAGGTCAAAGAAAACTTATCTAAGGCCCAGTTTAAATATTTTAGAAGAAGAGGACAAATCTGACATAGAGAGAAATTTGTTAGGATCTACCCCAAACAAAGAACGGGTAAAATCAAATGTTAATGACCAAATAACTTATGGTCAACCAAAATCACGGGACGCTATGGCGCCCCCTAGCGAATTTAAGACATTAAGAGAACCACACATATATGACTTCCCACAAAGAATTGACGAACCATTTCCAAAAGCTCTAACACCACCTTTACGTCAAAATAATACCATACTGTTAGGACAAGGAAACGACAGATTTCATCAAACGGTAAATATGTCTTTTAGTGACGGAATGTTGTCAGTCACTGAGACATTCAAAACATTTTTGGCACATGTCCCAATATTTTCTAGAACAGGAGACAATCCTGCTCTAGACTTACAAAATTTCCTAACGTTAGCGGAGGAAGCTTACTATATTACGGAAGATACAGGAAGGGCTTTTATTCTGACAAATTTAGTGAGAAGCAAATTAAGGGGAAAAGCAAATGCGCTTTTCCAAAATAAAAATATAATTGATTTCGATGAATTCAAAAGCATTCTGAGTAACCACTTCCTTCCTTATAAGGATCTTCCCCAATTAGCTAGGGAAGTAGAGGAGTGTTACCAAGGGCCGGACGATTTACAGAAAGGTAAACTAAGGATGGAATTTTATGCATATGGTATCCTTTTCCGAATAATATACTTGCAAACCCCCTTCTTGGAACGATAAAAATGCACAATTTTGTGCATGTCAAAAAACACACCTTAATATAGTCGGATCTTTACCCTGTTTCACAGTTTCATGAATAGACACCATACAAAGAACATTTAGAGCCCTGGGTCCCCGCCCCCTTATTTAATGGTAATATTATAATTGATTTTTGAAAATTGATATGCACATAAAACCAGTACGGTTTCACGTAAAACATTATAACTTTTAAAATAGGTATAACAAGTTAGTACCTTTCCATTCCATATAAAAAAAATTAATCCCCGCCTTTTTTATGTGACCGAGGGGCTTATATATGAAACAAGTTACAACCCCTCAGCGGGGAAGTTTATTAAAGAAGTGAGAAATAGGTTTCTTCATTATACTGTTATACACCTTCTACATAAAAATCAGCCTCATACCTGTACCCCCCTTCATTTTACTAGTGAAAGAATTTTTATGGGACTATTAAAATTGTATTTTTAGTATTTAAAATGATCATAGCATATCAAACATTTAATATACGGCATATTATCTTATATTCTTTTAATGTTTGCGATTTTTTAAGCCTTAAATTGTCCAGATTTCCATTAACAATATTCCCACAATTTTCATTTATCTTATAACAGTTATTTTCTACTTTTTAGGGGCTGATTTTGTTACAATAAAAGAATTTTTTTAAAAAAGAACTTTTTTATTTAGTATTTAAAATGATCATAGCATATGAAACATTTAATATACGGCCTATTATCTTATAAGTTAGATATAATAGGTTAGTATCTTTCCAAATCATTCAAAATTTTCACCACTTTCCCTTTTTATACGGGCGAGGGGGTATATTTATAAGACAAGATGCAACACCTAGTTTATGAAAATTTAATTTTTGGAACTTAAAATGACTACAAAATAAGCCACAGTTTAGATATAAACATGAAATTTATGAATTTGGTGCAATAGGTTCGTGGTAATCCAAATCACTCCACATTTTAACATGCTGCTCTTTTTTGGTGGAGGAGGGGGTATATTTAGAAAACAAGCTCCATGCCTTCCGCGGGGGGCTAATTTAAAAAAATGAAAAAATACTTTTTTAACAATGAAATTTTACACCTTGTATAAAAAAATTAGTCACACCCCCTCAACCCTCTTTATGTCAGTTGTATTTGAATTTCGATATTTTCAAAGTAAAATTTTTGAAATTCAAAATGGCTATAAAATGGTCCAGAGTTTATGTACGACTTTCTTACTCCTATGCCAGGTACCATAATTTTAAACCTTGCTAAATCACTTAAAATTATAAACCACCATCTCATTAAAGTAGAGGAGGGGGTGTATTAATGAAATAAGATACCCTATGCGGGAGACTATCAAAAAAATTACAAATTGGTTTCTTCATAATACTATTCTACACCTTGTACATAAAAACGAGACCTGTTCCTTCAACCCTCTTCATTTTACAGGGGTAAAAATTTCGACATTTTAAAAAAATGATAAATTGTTTTCTCAAAAATACACACCTACACCTTCTATACAAAATTGAGACACGTACCTTCAACCCTCTTCATTTTACAGGGGCAAAAAGTTCGAAATTTATAGAATAAAAACATATATACATATATTACATTTCGAGTATTTAGTATAAATATGGTATTACAAATTCGAGTACTTATTTATAAAAACTTGATTGTAATTTTAAATTGTACAACTTTGGGAGTTTTGTAAAAATCATAATTTTTATTTAAATCTTCGTTTTCACTAAATCCTAGGTGGATCAAAAGGGTATATGAAGCACTCTTCCAACTGGGCAGCTTTTTTGGGTTGTTGGGGAAGAAAACACTTTGTATATTAGGTTTGCTATGGAGCAATTAATGTTTTTTGTATGTTGTTTTGGAATGAACACTGTTTTCTATGGTTACTTTGTAACAAAAATGTTGATGTTTTGTATTGCGCTGTTTAATATGAGGTTGCGTTGAACAACATGTATGTATGTAAATTATGTTCCATATGTGAGTGTTGGTGCAGTAGATTTGATTGAAATTTTGATAGAAAGAAAATTAATTTGAGTAATTTATTTGGATTCAAGTGAAAGTTTAAAATTGTGTATTTTTTTTGTAAATTTTTTTTTGGTATCAAAATACAAATCAAAGTAGTAGTTTTTTGTTATATTTGCAATTGTTTTTACTGTTAGTAGATTTAAATAGTTTAGTTACATTACAAATATAATTTAGTTTTTGTTTTCACAAAAGAAGGATATAAAAAAAAAATATTTACTTTAGGTATATCCATTTTTTTTTTTAATTTGTATATACCGTTTTCTTGTCGTTTTTTTTTATTAAACAAAGTAATGCCGGTAACTTTTTATACGGTGGGAACAATATATAATACTAAGCACGGTAAAGTATGCAATTATTGTATACGCAACTGGCAAAGTATTACTTATCCCAAATTCGAGAAAAACCCATACAGTTGTATAGTTGGTAATAAAACTCTTCTTTGGTTAAAAGAATAAATAATATACCGTTTTCTTGTAATAATATACCATTTTTTTTTATGTATAAATAATTTTTTTCTAATATATATATATTATTATGAGAGCATAAAATAAAAAAAAAATGAAATTAAAATAAAATTATAGTTGTTTTTTCTTATACATGATTTATATAAATCGTTTTTTATAAATAGTTTATTTTGTTTGGGATCTTTAGATCTAAATTTAAAAAAAAAACACCCTTACAAGGATCAATTTTTGACGAACAGCAAGGCGCCGTAGGAGGTGCGGTGCCAAAAACGAGTAGTTTCAGGGTACTTAGGTCAAAGAAAACTTATCTAAGGCCCAGTTTAAATATTTTAGAAGAAGAGGACAAATCTGACATAGAGAGAAATTTGTTAGGATCTACCCCAAACAAAGAACGGGTAAAATCAAATGTTAATGACCAAATCACTTATGGTCAACCAAAATCACGGGACGCTATGGCGCTCCCTAGCGAATTTAAGACATTAAGAGAACCACACATATATGACTTCCCACAAAGAATTTACGAACCATTTCCAAAAGCTCCAACACCACCTTTACGTCAAAATAATACCATACTGTTAGGACAAGGAAACGACAGATTTCATCAAACGGTAAATATGTCTTTTAGTGACGGAATGTTGTCAGTCACTGAGACATTCAAAACATTTTTGGCACATGTCCCAATATTTTCTGGAACAGGAGACAATCCTGCTCTAGACTTACAAAATTTCCTAACGTTAGCGGAGGAAGCTTACTATATTACGGAAGATACAGGAAGGGCTTTTATTCTGACAAATTTAGTGAGAAGCAAATTAAGGGGAAAAGCAAATGCGCTTTTCCAAAATAAAAATATAATTGATTTCGATGAATTCAAAAGTATTCTGAGTAACCACTTCCTTCCTTATAAGGATCTTCCCCAATTAGCTAGGAAAGTAGAGGAGTGTTACCAAGGGCCGGACGAGGGAGTAGAAAATTTTGGGAGTAGGCTATTACAAAAACTTGAGGCCTATACAATAATGGTCGAAAATACCTATCCAGGAGAAGGTAGGGTATTAACGGAAGAAATGATGAAGGTTGCGAAACGAACCTTCATAAGGGGTTTACATTCGGAATCCTTAAAAAATTACGTAAGGTCACAAAATTTTTCCAGTTTAAAAGTAGCAGTTCAAAAGGCAAGGGATTACGCAAGGGAGTATTACGCTATTGGCAACTCATCAGAAAAACGAACAGGGGGATAGATAGTGATATGGTTGGTTGGTTGAAGTGGCGAGATGCCCTACCAACTGGTAGGGTACCTCCAAGTAGCACTAACGTGCCGTTTTGTAACCACTCATTCTCGTGACCACGGGGTTGGTTGGATTGTTTCAGATCCAGTCGGTGGTGTTTAGGAACTGTGTCAGGTTCGTTGGGCAGCACGCGGCTAGATCGTTTAGATCGTTGAAGATGTAGCTGCCAAGTGAACGGTGTCTAGCTCTGGCTAGCGCTGGACACTTGCATAGGAAATGTTCTACCGTTTCCTTCTCACTTGGTTCTTTGCAGCTATGGCACGATTGGTTGAACGGGATGCCCATTATGGCTGCGTGCTCTCCAATCGGCCAATGACCGGTGAAGACAGCCGTCGCTCTAGAAATGTGCCTACGGGAGAGTTTTAAAAGACTATTGGTTTTGGTTTGGTTGTAGGACGGCCAAGTTTTCTTGGTTGTCCTGCATGTGGTCAGTCATCGCCATCTATCGCTAGCAAGGGATAGGTGGTGGAGGTAGAGGTCTCTTTTTACTATGTTTAGACGAGGGTCGACTTGTGCCGCCAAGGCTACATCTAAACATGACCCCCCCGTGCTAGTTCATCGGCTACTTCGTTACCGTGTATTAGACCGGGAACCCACAGCAGGGTAACAGGGTATGTCCGGAAACCCACAGCAGGGTAACGTTGAATTGGTTACTTATATACGCCAGTTCATCTGAACATTTCTTAACGAGTTTTGAGGAGATTGTGGCAGATTTGAGAGCCAAAATTGCCGCTTGACTATCCGTCACAATCGCTATGTTGTGTTTATGAGAGGAGTCTTCTCTCAACGCTTGGCAAGCTTTCCAGATCGCAAAGGTTTCCGCTTGGAAGACGGTGGATCTGTTGGGGAGTCTGAATTTTAGGGATATTGCGTTTGTTTCTGAGAAAATCCCGGCACCTACACCGCAGTCCATCTTTGAACCGTCTGTGTAGAGGACCGTGTCCATTTCTCCTAATAGGCTTAAGTCTTTCCACGCTCTTCTGGTTGGAATTTTTGTTTTTCTTGTTCAACTCTAGTTTGGGGATAGTGTAGTCCGTAGGGACCCTGCTCAGATTCCTGTCTATCGTGTCAAGAATACTGCAGTGTCCATATGGTTTTTCTGCCCAATGCCCGATTTCTTTGAGCCTTATTGCGCTGCATGTGGATGAGTATTTTATATGGAGGTCCGCTGGAAGGAGGTGGAGGATTACATCTAACGCGTCCCTTGGCGTTGTTCTCAACGCCCCTGTTACGCACATGCAAGCTCCTCTTTGGACCCTGTTAAACACATGCAAGCTCCTCTTTGGCTTTAATCCCCATTTTTTACCTAACATCTTTTTGCACGAGTAGAGAGCTACGTACGCTTTCTTTGCTCTCGCTTCAACGTTAAGTTTCCAGCTTAACTTAGTGTCAAGTATCACACCTAGATACTTGACACTAGGGGAAAGCTGCAATTCCACACCATCCAGTCTTGGACGAGTAAAGGTTGGTATTTTGGTTTTTGTGGTGAAGAGCATGAGCTCAGTCTTAGCTGGGTTCGCACGTAGGCCACAGTCTTTGGCCCATCTACAAACGCAGGCTAGGGCTCTCTCTAATATCTCGCTTAGTATGTGGGGGTATTTACCGGAGACCAGAATGACTAGGTCATCAGCGTATGCGATTGCTTGAATCCCTTCTTCTTGTAACTTTTTCAAGATTTTATCCATAACTAGGAGCCAAAGAAGGGGTGAAAGCACCCCACCCTGTGGGGTGTCTCTACTAACTTTCCTAGTAATGTGGCTATTACCGAGTTCCGTCTGGATCTCTCTAGTTTTTAGCATATTTGCGATCCATTGAGCTAGTTTCGCTTCTACTCCTAACTTAGCCAGCGATTCTATAATGGCTGCGTTATGAACGTTATTGAAAGCACCCTCAATATCTAAGAAGGCCGCTAATGTATATTGCTTGTATTGAATGGAACGCTCAACATCTTTGACCACCATGCTTAACGCGGTTTCAGTGGACCTACCTTTGCTGTAGGCATGTTGGGCTGTGCTTAATGGCTCTTTTTCAAGGTATTTTCTTAACTCCAGCTCGAGTATTCGTTCTAGGGATTTTAAGAGGAAGGAAGATAGACTAATTGGCCTGAAGTCTTTAGCCGATTCGTGTCCGCTTTTTCCCGCCTTCGGGATGAAGACTACCTTCACCTGCCTCCACCAATGCGGAATATAGCCAAGTGTAAGGCTGCCTTAGAATAATTATAGCCAAGTGTAAGGCTGCCTTTGAATAATAAACAGCCAAGGCCGCCAGAATGGAAATTTTAGAATTCACCCAGCTTTAAAGGATGAAAAAAGAATTCCAAGTTCCTTTCGTAGATGCAACTACTGAGCAACCCAACCAACCAAGTGTTCACTCGTTTCAAACCTACAGAGTTTCACACAATGAGAAAGAGTCAGCATTAATGGTAAACCACAAAATAGAAAATAAAAATAACTATGCAATAGAGAAAGTAAATTCACGTAATGAAAATGAGAACAAGAAAGAATTAACAGAAGAAAAACGAGAGCCAAAATTAAAAGGAAAAAATATAATAAAAATACCAGCCCGTACAGAAAAAATAATAGAGATACCTACAACGTTAGAAGGAGAACTAATAGTCACCTCAAAGGAAATTATACCAGGAGTCTTTCTGGGAAACGGCATTTGTAAAGCCAAAAGGGGTAAAATAATAGTGGGAATAATGAACATAAATAACGAAGAGAAAATTATAGAGAAAATAAAGCTTGAAACCCATAAACTAGAGGATTTTGAGATACGCACATTAAAAGTAGATAGTGAAAAACATGTAAAAGAAACAAAAGAAAATGAACAATGGAATAATCATAAAATCCCGAAACGTAAAAGGGAGAAACAACAAAATAAGTACGAAAGTAAAGAAACAGAAGGATTTATTAAATACATATTTAACGATTTCAAGGAGGAAAAAAGGACGGAAAATACACGCGTTAAAAAATTTTAAAAGTTGTGTTCAAAAGTTTATGGAAATATTATTATATTCTGGCTATAGCCAATCTATATAATATATTTTCCTGTTGAACTGGAAGCGTTGATGTTTATTTGGACGATACTATTTTGGCCTTTGCCAGTTCAATAATATCCTGTTTTAATAAATAAAACTCCAAATTTATTTAATAATTTAAACTTTATTTGTTCTGAATAGCCTTATTATTAAACATTAACTCTGTACAAAACTTTACTGTTTCGAGAGTTGTTTAACGAAAGCTGAACAAATTTCAACTCTCTGAATTACCAAAAAACCAACGTATTTATAGGCAAATATTAATTTACCGGCCTTTGTTTACATAAAAATGTAAACGAACTTTGATTCAATAATAATAATACAATTTACTATTGAGCAATCGTCACTCAATAATAATTATAATTAATTGTAATTGTTCATACCCAAAATTTGCATACACTGCATAAATGCGCACTAAGCATTATTTATTATTTGTTAAGTTTATTAACTTTATGACATAGTTAATTAATATAAATAATATATTTAATATTATTGCGCAATGCCAATGCGTGTGCAAATATATTTTGTGGTATAAAAATAAAATACATTATTTATTACTAGGACGGTGTTTTTATTCCACAACACCTCCCCCTTTGAAGTACAAAAAATGGATACATTTTTGAATGTTGGGCAATTCAGAGTTGTTCAATTTATTCAGCTTTTCCCTTTATACAATTTTTAAATCTTATTTTCTATACATTTTATTTTCATATTATTTATTTTTCACAGTGTAAAAATTTTTTGAAATTAGTATAATTTTATATAAATTTTTTTTCTAATTTTATACAATCCAAATCTTTTTCTTTTTATATTTATATATTTATACTTTTACATATTTTTTAAACAATATAATTTTCTTTATTAAAAATTATTTTTTTTATATCAATTTCTTTTACATATTTATTTATTCATTTTTAAATTTCGTTATCATTTTTCATTAATTACTTTTACATAATTATTTATACCTTTTAAAATTTCATTAATAATTTTTTATATCAATATACAAATTATTATACTATTTCGTTTTCTTTTAACTTTTCCTTTTAAATTATAAATATTTACCTTATACATTTTTTTTCAATTTCTTCAATATACCATTCATTTATACATTTCTTAATTTTTATTAATAAATTCTCTTCTAATTCCTTTTTATTTCATTTTAATTTTATCTCATATAAACAATTTTGAAAATTGAACCATTTTACAAAACATTTTCTTTGGATTAAAATTTTTATACATTTTCAACAATTTTTTTTTTTATTTTTATACAATTCCAATATTTTTTATACATTTTCAATAAATTTTTTATTTTAATTTTTATCTTTCAACAATTTTTCCATTTTATTATATTTTTTTTTAATTTTTACCTTTAAATTTTTCAAAATTAACTTTAAAATATAATATTTAGCTTATTTTGTTTTAGCTTATTTTATGTTCTTTACTTATCATATTTTTTATATATTATTTTTTTTTTCATTTTCTATAATTTATTAATTCTTTTCTATTTTATTAACAATTCTATAATTTATTAATTCAATAAACAGTTTCTTTTAAATATATTCATTTATTTTACTATATTTTTCTTTTATTTTTAATATTAATTTTTTTAATATGTGTATTAGTATATTACTTATGTGTAATTATCTTCTTTACGATATAATTAAATAATGGAATAATTATTTCCCTTTTTTTTTTATATATAACTGTAATTGACTAGTTAATTATGATTCTCTAAAAGTTAAAATTTATAATAATAAATTTACTAAAAGTTTAATTTTAAGTACTAACAAAAATTTTTTAAACTGACAATTATACCCCCAAAACTTAAAATTATATTTATTATGTTGTATTACTAAAACTACATTAATTTATATAAAAAAATTAATTTGATTTTAAATTTTTCTCCTAAAAATATGCACCTAAAAAAGATTAATTATTCTTATCAAAGACAAAACAATTTTTATTGAAATATAAAAAACTAATCTAGATTTAACATATTAATCGTATAAAGTTATAAAAATCATTATTTTCGAGTTTCCTAATTTTATGCATGTTTCCTAAAATATTTATAATTCCGTGGAATTATAGAAGGATAGTATTTATGAGTTTTGTGCGGATTTGCTAGCGAACAATTTTCATTCGATTTTTCCTTTAGTATTTGTATTTCAGTATTTTGAGTTAAATTATTTATTTTTACAACAAAATTTGTATTAAAGTTGGTCCATACCTGACTCTTATCCTTTTGTTGAATCAATTCTGTTTCTATTTTTTCTACGTGCTTTTCGATATACTTTTCTGCATTTTCATTAAATTCTATTATGTGACAATTTTCCTGCTGTGGAACTATACTCGGTTCAAATTTCGAAATTAACATTTCTTCGTTTTTATCCTGTACTTCTTCATTGTTATATAAAAGTCTAATATGACTTAATGCTTCTTCCGAATTTGCTTCATATTTATGTATCTTTTTATCCTTACTTTTGTTTTTTCTACATTGTTTTTTTACATTGCTTATAGTTTCAGTTTTTTTATGCTGTATTTCTATAACAGTTCCAAATTCTATTTTTTCTTCCTCCAATTCTTTACTCTCTTCTACTACATTATGTTCTTCTATTACTTCGGATTGCTTCATTTTATTTATTACATTGTTGTTTTCTAATTTATTATCTACACAACAATTTACTGGATTTAACTTATTTTCCATTTCTTTTAAAACTGGTTTTTTGAATGCCGAATTCATCAATACTAAATTGTGTGGGTAGCACCCAAGCGTGGTACTACTGCAAGGTTGAAATGAATTTGCTTAAGGTCCTAATTGGGGTTTTAACAAAAGGAACTTCTATCGCCTTTTGCTCATTTGTGGTACTCGAAATTTCCTGTAATTTTGACGTACCCTGAATATTGCATTTTTTATATAAATTATTATAATTAGAACTGCCATATTTGGCTATTCTTTTCTCCATATTAATTACTTCATATTCGTTATCTATTTCATTATTACTACAAAATTCTTCATTACAATTTCTCAATGTTTTACTATACCCTTGTGGCGTATTATATGCAATATTTTTACTATTTTTTTTCTCAATTTTTAATGAATTTCTATTCATTATGATAACCTGAGCTCCATTGTCCTTTGGAAACTTTGCTTCTTCTATGTTTGATGTATTCAGTGGTAATTGAATATTTCCTTTATAAATTTTTTCCTGTAAATTTTGTCTTCTTAATAACATAATGTTCATGGATGAATCAGGGCGTTTTGATTCATCCCTTACTAAAGCACGCGATTCGTATTTTTGCTTAGCAGGGCAGAGAAATATACTGTGTCCTGGGCAGTCACACCATTCACAAGTTGGCGCCACTAAATTTTCTCTATATGTTATACAAAAACGGCTAGTATGTCCTAGCTCTCCACAACTATAACATTTTAAATTATTTTTATTTGTTGTATAATTATTTTTATTATTTGTTGCACTAAAATTTCTATTGTAGCTATTTATATTGTTCGTGTAATTTATTTTTTGATTTCGTTCCGAGTTCCTTTGGAAATTTTGTAGTCCAGAAGAACATTTTTCGTTATTGAAATTATTATTATTTTCATTTTTATGATAACCTGTGTTTTCATTATCCATTTTAATTAATAATTTCCTTAATAATGTGGAAATATAATTTTCCCTTGACAGATTTTCTGTTGAATTGCTCAATGTGTAGTTTTCCCTGGCGTATTCGATCGCCTTTTGTACTGCTACATTTAAATTTGAGCAATTTTGTGATCTCACATAAAATTTCAATTGTTCCGAACACAATCCTCTTATAAAACTGCGTTTTGCTACTTTCGTCATTTCCTCTTTTAGAACCCTACCCTCACCTGGGTAAGTGTTTTCTACCATAATTGTGTAGGGCTCCAGCTTTTGCAAGAGTCTACTTCCAAAATTTTCTACTGTTTCATCCTGTCCCTGATAACATTCCTCCAATTCCCTAGCTAATTGAGGAAGGTCCTTATAAGGTACAAAGAAATCACACAAAACATTTTTAAATTCTTCAAAATCTATAATATTATTGTGTTGGAAAAGAGCATTCGCTTTTCCTTTTAATTTACTTCTTATAAGATTGTTTAGAACAAAACTTCTTCCCCTAAATTCAGTTACATAATAAGCTTCTTCAGCCAGATATAGAAAATTTTGTAAATCCAGAGTCGGGTTCTCCCCTGACCCTTAAAATACTGGTACATGTACTAAAAAAGTTTCAAATGTCTCAGTGACGGACAGCATTCCGTCGCTAAAAGACATTTTTTATAAAAAACGAAAGCTATATAAAATACATAAAATTTTTGGAAAAACCCATATTATCAAACTAAAAGAAATTATACAGAGAAATTTCCTTAAAAAAACGCGAGACTCTTAAGACAAAATAAATATTCCTATTCACTAACATTTTTTGATACCTTTTTTTTATTAACTAGCCAAAAAAAACATATTTAAGAAATTTATTTTCTCAATTCAAAATACTTTCAATAAACAATAATTAAAAAAACCTTTCAAAAATAAATACTTTTAATATATACATAATTCAACTAATAATGTATATATATACCTATATACTGGAAGTGTGAATTTATAAAAGGGAAAGTAAAATAATCCAAATTACGGATAGTTTACTTTATAATTAAAATTTAATTTACTGCACGACATCTATTACGCGATAGTATCGTTTAAGAGGCCTTTGCCCAAAAAGTAAAATTATATCTGGTATACTTCGTTTTGTTATACTATACATGGTGTGTATAACAATTTACAAAGCGCACACACACAATTTTAGTTATTGCATATAAAATATAATATTTGGTATAACACTTTTCTCAAATTGTGTATTTAAAATTTCTCACTTTTTTTCAAATAAGCGTGTGCCTTTTTTGTGAGAATGAGAATTATGTACAATAAAAAAATAATTTTGAATTTTAGAAAATTTTGTATTTTTTTGTAAAAAAATGTGAAATTTGAATTTTAGTGAATTTTTATTTATTATAAGAAAAATGTATGGATTTGATTTTTGTATGAATTTTATGTTTGCTACATAATATATACATATGAATAATTTATTTTATTTATATACTCTTTTAATAATAATTTTAATAAACAAATCATTCATAATTTGATTATTTTTTTTTCCGAAAAATATCCTTTTTTCCCAAAAATAGGGAAAGATAAATAATTCTTAAATTTTCAAATTGAAATAAAAATATGCATGAAATTTATCTATAAGAAAATACCAGAAAGTATACTTTTTATATTTTTCTTATTTATAGGAAAAAAAAAATCATAGTTCAATTTATACTGAACTGATGCATTTGATTATTATAATAAATATTATTATTTATTAAAAATTGTTATTTATTATAATTTAAATAACATTCCCGTTTAAACATGCTATTGAGTTTTCTTATTTATCCTGTTTTTAAACTTACACGACAGACTTTTAGCACATTCAACAAAAAAACTATTAAATCCCTAAAAAAATTATAAATATTCTGAATATAGAAAACGAAAAAATTCTAAAATATTTAAATTTAAAATTTAAATGAAAATATTTGAATATAACTAAAACCTGTTTAAGAAAATGCAAAAAAAAGTATGTATGTATACCCAAAATAAGAAAGGATATAGAGAACAACGAGAGAGATATAGTTACAAAAAATAATAGCGATTATAACAGTTTACAACCGACGATCCTATTAGGAATTAGTGGAACTATTTTCTGTATAACAATTTCAAATTAGTATTTTTTTAGAAAATTTTGGAAAAAGTTACTTCCTTAATTTGGCTCCTACAAACTTATTTTCTATTATTTTTTAAAATTTTAATTAAGAAAATGTTGGGAAAAGAGTAAATTTAAAAAATTTAAATTATTAAAAATTTAATAATTTAAACTTTATTTGTTCTGAATAGCCTTATTATTAAACATTAACTCTGTACAAAACTCTGTACAAAAATTATAATTAATTGTAATTGTTCATACCCAAAATTTGCATACACTGCATAAATGCGCACTAAGCATTATTTATTATTTGTTAAGTTTATTAACTTTATGACATAGTTAATTAATATAAATAATATATTTAATATTATTGCGCAATGTCAATGCGTGTGCAAATATATTTTGTGGTATAAAAATAAAATACATTATTTATTACTAGGACGGTGTTTTTATTCCACAACACCTCCCCCTTTGAAGTACAAAAAATGGATACATTTTTTGAATGTTGGGCAATTCAGAGTTGTTCAATTTATTCAGCTTTTCCCTTTATACAATTTTTAAATCTTATTTTCTATACATTTTATTTTCATATTATTTATTTTTCAAAGTGTAAAAATTTTTTGAAATTAGTATAATTTTATATCAATTTTTTTTCTAATTTTATACAATCCAAATCTTTTTCTTTTTATATTTATATATTTATACTTTTACATATTTTTTAAACAATATAATTTTCTTTATTAAAAATTATTTTTTTTATATCAATTTCTTTTACATATTTATTTATTCATTTTTAAATTTCGTTATCATTTTTCATTAATTACTTTTACATAATTATTTATACCTTTTAAAATTTCATTAATAATTTTTTATATCAATATACAAATTATTATACTATTTCGTTTTCTTTTAACTTTTCCTTTTAAATTATAAATATTTACCTTATACATTTTTTTTCAATTTCTTCAATATACCATTCATTTATACATTTCTTAATTTTTATTAATAAATTCTCTTCTAATTCCTTTTTATTTCATTTTAATTTTATCTCATATAAACAATTTTGAAAATTCAACCATTTTACAAAACATTTTCTTTGGATTATAATTTTTATACATTTTCAACAATTTTTTTTTTTATTTTTATACAATTCCAATATTTTTTATACATTTTCAATAAATTTTTTATTTTAATTTTTATCTTTCAACAATTTTTCCATTTTATTATATTTTTTTTTAATATTTTACCTTTAAATTTTTCAAAATTAACTTTAAAATATAATATTTAGCTTATTTTGTTTTAGCTTATTTTATGTTCTTTACTTATCATATTTTTTATATATTATTTTTTTTTTTCATTTTCTATAAGACATTCATTTTCTATAATTTATTAACTCTTTTCTATTTTATTAACAATTCTATAATTTATTAATTCAATAAACAGTTTCTTTTAAATATATTCATTTATTTTACTATATTTTTCTTTTATTTTTAATATTAATTTTTTTAATATGTGTATTAGTATATTACTTATGTGTAATTATCTTCTTTACGATATAATTAAATAATGGAATAATTATTTTCCTTTTTTTTTTATATATATAACTGTAATTGACTAGTTAATTATGATTCTCTAAAAGTTAAAATTTATAATAATAAATTTACTAAAAGTTTAATTTTAAGTACTAACAAAAAAATTTTAAACTGACAATTATACCCCCAAAACTTAAAATTACATTTCTTCGTTTTTATCCTGTACTTCTTCATTGTTATATAAAAGTCTAATATGACTTAATGCTTCTTCCGAATTTGCTTCATATTTATGTATCTTTTTATCCCTACTTTTGTTTTTTCTACATTGTTTTTTTACATTGCTTATAGTTTCAGTGTTTTTATGCTGTATTTCTATAACAGTTCCAAATTCAATTTTTTCTTCCTTCAATTCTTTACTCTCTTCTACTACATTATGTTCTTCTATTACTTCGGATTGCTTCATTTTATTTATTATATTGTTGTTTTCTAACTTATTATCTACACAACAATTTACTGTATTTAACTTATTTTCCATTTCTTTTAAAACTGGTTTTTTGAATGCCGAATTCATCAATACTAAATTGTGTGGGTAGCACCCATGCGTGGTACTACTGCAAGGTTGAAATGAATTTGCTTAAGGTCCTAATTGGGGTTTTAACAAAAGGAACTTCTATCGCCTTTTGCTCATTTGTGGTACTCGAAATTTCCTGTAATTTTGACGTACCCTGAATATTGCATTTTTTATATAAATTATTATAATTAGAACTGCCATATTTGGCTATTCTTTTCTCCATATTAATTACTTCATATTCATTATCTATTTCATTATTACTACAAAATTCTTCATTACAATTTCTCAATGTTTTACTATGCCCTTGTGGCGTATTATATGCAATATTTTTACTATTTTTTTTCTCAATTTTTAATGAATTTCTATTCATTATGATAACCTGAGCTCCATTGTCCTTTGGAAACTTTGCTTCTTCTATGTTTGATGTATTCAGTGGTAATTGAATATTTCCTTTATAAATTTTTTCCTGTAAATTTTGTCTTCTTAATAACATAATGTTCATGGATGAATCAGGGCGTTTTGATTCATCCCTTACTAAAGCACGCGATTCGTATTTTTGCTTAGCAGGGCAGTGAAATATACTGTGTCCTGGGCAGTCACACCATTCACAAGTTGGCGCCACTAAATTTTCTCTATATGTTATACAAAAACGGCTAGTATGTCCTAGCTCTCCACAACTATAACATTTTAAATTATTTTTATTTGTTCTATAATTATTTTTATTATTTGTTGCACTAAAATTTCTATTGTAGCTATTTATATTGTTCGTGTAATTTATTTTTTGATTTCGTTCCGAGTTTGGAAATTTTGTAGTCCAGAAGAACATTTTCGTTATTGAAATTATTATTATTTTCATTTTTATGATAACCTGTGTTTTCATTATCCATTTTAATTAATAATTTCCTTAATAATGTGGAAATATAATTTTCCCTTGACAGATTTTCTGTTGAATTGCTCAATGTGTAGTTTTCCCTGGCGTATTCGATCGCCTTTTGTACTGCTACATTTAAATTTGAGCAATTTTGTGATCTCACATAAAATTTCAATTGTTCCGAACACAATCCTCTTATAAAACTGCGTTTTGCTACTTTCGTCATTTCCTCTTTTGGAACCCTACCCTCACCTGGGTAAGTGTTTTCTACCATAATTGTGTAGGCCTCCAGCTTTTGCAAGAGTCTACTTCCAAAATTTTCTACTGTTTCATCCTGTCCCTGATAACATTCCTCCAATTCCCTAGCTAATTGAGGAAGGTCCTTATAAGGTACAAAGAAATCACACAAAACATTTTTAAATTCTTCAAAATCTATAATATTATTGTGTTGGAAAAGAGCATTCGCTTTTCCTTTTAATTTACTTCTTATAAGATTGTTTAGAACAAAACTTCTTCCCCTAAATTCAGTTACATAATAAGCTTCTTCAGCCAGATATAGAAAATTTTGTAAATCCAGAGTCGGGTTCTCCCCTGACCCTGAAAATACTGGTACATGTACTAAAAAGGTTTCAAATGTCTCAGTGACGGACAGCATTCCGTCGCTAAAAGTCATTTTTTATAAAAAACGAAAGCTATATAAAACACATAAAATTTTTGGAAAAACCCATATTACCAAACTAAAAGAAATTATACAGAGAAATTTCCTTAAAAAAACGCGAGACTCTTAAGACAAAATAAATATTCCTATTCACTAACATTTTTTGATACCTTTTTTTTATTAACTAGCCAAAAAAAACATATTTAAGAAATTTATTTTCTCAATACAAAAATACTTTCAATAAACAATAATTAAAAAAACCTTTCAAAAATAAATACTTTTAATATATACATAATTCAACTAATAATGTATATATATACCTATATACTGGAAGTGTGAATTTATAAAAGGGAAAGTAAAATAATCCAAATTACGGATAGTTTACTTTATAATTAAAATTTAATTTACTGCACGACATCTATTACGCGATAGTATCGTTTAAGAGGCCTTTGCCCAAAAAGTAAAATTATATCTGGTATACTTCGTTTTGTTATACTATACATGGTGTGTATAACAATTTACAAAGCGCACACACACAATTTTAGTTATTGCATATAAAATATAATATTTGGTATAACACTTTTCTCAAATTGTGTATTTAAAATTTCTCACTTTTTTTCAAATAAGCGTGTGCCTTTTTTGTGAGAATGAGAATTATGTACAATAAAAAAATAATTTTGAATTTTAGAAAATTTTGTATTTTTTTGTAAAAAAATGTGAAGTTTGAATTTTAGCGAACTTTTATTTATTATAAGAAAAATGTATGGATTTGATTTTTGTATGAATTTTATGTTTGCTACATAATATATACATATGAATAATTTATTTTATTTATATACTCTTTTAATAATAATTTTAATAAACAAATCATTCATAATTTGATTATTTTTTTTTCCGAAAAATATCCTTTTTTCCCAAAAATAGGGAAAGATAAATAATTCTTAAATTTTCAAATTGAAATAAAAATATGCATGAAATTTATCTATAAGAAAATACCAGAAAGTATACTTTTTATATTTTTCTTATTTATAGGAAAAAAAAAATCATAGTTCAATTTATACTGAACTGATGCATTTGATTATTATAATAAATATTATTATTTATTAAAAATTGTTATTTATTATAATTTAAATAACATTCCCGTTTAAACATGCTATTGAGTTTTCTTATTTATCCTGTTTTTAAACTTACTCGACAGACTTTTAGCACATTCAACAAACAAACTATTAAATCCCTAAAAAAATTATAAATATTCTGAATATAGAAAACGAAAAAATTCTAAAATATTGAAATTTAAAATTTAAATGAAAATATTTGAATATAACTAAAACCTGTTTAAGAAAATGCAAAAAAAGTATGTATACCCAAAATAAGAAAGGATATAGAGAACAACGAGAGAGATATAGTTACAAAAAATAATAGCGATTATAACAGTTTACAACCGACGATCCTATTAGGAATTAGTGGAACTATTTTCTGTATAACAATTTCAAATTAGTATTTTTTTAGAAAATTTTGGAAAAAGTTACTTCCTTAATTTGGCTCCTACAAATTTATTTTCTATTATTTTTTAAAATTTTAATTAAGAAAATGTTGGGAAAAGAGTAAATTTAAAAAATGACTTAATTTTATGAATTTATTTTCTTTAGTTTAGTTTTTATTCCATATCAAAGTTTGAAAATATACTTGCTGCTAAATCAAAATTAGAGCCAAAAATCAAAATTCCGGCTGCCGAGTGTAGATTAATTTTATAAAGACTACTTGTCTTCAAAATTTCACCCAAATTGGATGCAAATTGTGGAAAAATCTAGGTCGCAACGTTTTTTTTGTATGGAAATGACAAATTATTTTAAATTTCCAGACAACCTAGGTCGAAAATGAAAAAAAGGGCTGCCGAGTATAGATTAATTTTATAAAGACTACTTTTCTTCAAAATTTCACCCAAATTGGATGAAAACTGTGGAAAAAATCTTGGTCGCAACGTTTTTTTTGTATGGAAATGAAAAAACATTTTAAATTTCCAGACAACCTTTGACCTAAAGTTAAAAAAAAATCTACATAGTGCAAAAGGTCTATTACCAACCATTTGTCTATTACCAACCATTTGCAAAAAACCAGATCAAAATCCGATAATTACAGCTCAAGTTATCTGCTCCAGCGTAAAACCTTATCTTACTTTTTGGGCAAAGGCCTCTTAAATAAAAATACAATTATACATATTGAAAATTCTATCAATATCAAATTTACTTTAATCAATCTACATAATTATATTAAAAGAAAAAAGTATTTTTTACTTTTTTCACCCATAAAGGGGTTTTATTGCAGATTATGCAATGATAAGGTTTCTTTTCGAATTCCATATAAAAAAATAAATTTTCGCCAAATACAAAAAATAATAAATTTTGATAAACAAAATATATACAAAATATATTTGTCCTTTGTAAGTTTTTATTAATAAACTTTCGTCAAATACCGAATACTATTTTTTATATTAACAAAATATATACAAAATAATATTTTGTTCCATGCAAAAAATATACGTTCTACAAGAGAAATTAGGACAAAAACATTTCTAAAAAAATTACACAGAAATAATAAAAATTTTTAATTATGTATACCAAATTTTTTAATTTAACTTCATTACTAACAATATTCTCCAATATTTGTATAAAATGAATATATAAAAAAAATCCCTTACAAAAAAGAAAACTACTTTTACATCTAATTGTAGATATAAAAAAATGAATTTAAAACAATTTTTTTTGAAACTTACACATTTTTGTATATATAAAAAATTGATTTTTAAAACAATATCTTTTTTTTTTTTCAAAAAAAAAAGACTAATTATATACATCTATTTTTATATATTAATGCGGGTATGACAATGGCTTGAAAATTTCAATTTTTCAGAAACTATCCATTTAGAGGGAGAGGTAATATTTCTTATATGAGAAAAAGATATGAGTGCGAGTAACACGCTATATTGAAAAAAATCCTGAACGTCAAAAAAAATCCAAAAAAAATCCATGTCGCTAATGATTTGTCACTGTGTAGCAGCAACAAAACCATTTCTGTCAAAAAAAATCGAAATTTTTTTGGATTTTTTTTGTATATTTTTTGACATTCATGATTTTTTTCAATATTCAAGCATTTTTTTTATTATTTTATTACAAATCGCCGCTTGAATACTTGTTTGCTTCATACGCCATTTTAGAGTTTTTTGAGTTAGGACCATATCTGTAGTGTTTGGGAGATTCTCTTTTTAAAACTGCAATTCGTTTTTTGTTATCTCTAATAGTTACTGAGATATCGAGTAGCGGTTTTGCTCCACATCCAATTCTTTTTTTTCAATGCTTGCTTGCCTCATTTCTCAAAAATCAGAAAAAAGGTAGCACGTAGAGCAACTTTTCTATACATTTTTCAAGTTATTTTTATTAAATGTTTTTTTGCTCTATATAAATGAGCAATGTACATGAAACATTAACATTAATATTAAATTATTTTTTTTGCTCCATATCCATTGCTCATTGATATAGAACTTTAATTTTTTTTTTTACTTTTGCCTTATATCCATAGTAATTTTCATAGTCATTATATTATAAGATGGACATGGAGCCGTGCCAGTTATCTTCGGGACCCGTCTTGAAACACGGACCAAGAAGTCTAACATGTGTAAATTGTAAGTTGCAAATTTAGGGTGGATATGGAGCAAAGTGAAAATGTCAGAGGCGTATGAAGCAAACAAGTATTCGAGCAGCGAAATATCTTTGACAGATTAAAAAACAAAAACAATATATTTGACAGCATCAATACTACACTATAGTTGTCTCCAATTGAAAAATATTTGTATTTCAGTCGCACAAAGAGACATTTTTTAGTTTTTTTTTGGATTTTGTCAAGCCATTGTCATACGGCCATAAGAAAAAAAAATTAATTTAGAACCGTATTTTTTCTTCCAAAACTAATTATACATCTATAAAAAATGTACAAAGACTAACCCAACAAAAACAACAAAAATTCTACAATTTTAAACATAAAAATTAATAATTATACAATTTAAAACAGAAGCTACGCAAAAAATGCGTCGTGCTTATCCCTTGTTCGCTTCACGCGAAGTGCAAGGTTGTTTATTTGTATATTTTTTGTGTTTCGTTGTATTTGATACTGATGTACTCGTTGTAGGCTGCTATATAAAAGTGTTCTCTGCTTGATTTCCAAAAACTGCCTTTTTGTTCTTCTTTTGGTTTTTTGTCCGTGAACAAATATCCTGATTTTTTTTTTGATTTTCCCAAAAAAAACTTCAAATAGTGGTCCAAAAAAAATTATATTGGTTCTAACAAGAAACGTAGTACTTGGTTAACCGGCTGCGCCAAAGTTGTGTTCAAAAGTTTATGGAAATATTATTATATTCTGGCTATAGCCAATATAATATATTTTCCTGTTGAACTGGAAGCGTTGATATATTATTTTGTTGATATATTATTTTGTTGATATATTATTTTGGCCTTTGCCAGTTAAATAATAAATTAATTTTAATTAATAAAACTCCAATTTTACTGTTACTATATAGTATGTAAAACTTTATTTGTTCAAAGTAGCTTTTATTATTAAACATTAACTCTGTACAAAACTTTTACTGTTTCGAGAGTTGTTTAACGAAAGCTGAACAAATTTCAACTCTCTGAATTACCAAAAAACCGTATTTATAGGCAAATATTAATTTGCCGGCCTTTGTTTACATAAAAATGTAAACGAACTTTGTTTTATTAATAACATAATTAATTTATGATTGAGTAATTGCACTCAATATTAATTATTATTAATTGTTTGTTTTCATACCCAAAATTGCATAGTCGACAAAATTGCGCAATAAGCATTATTAAATTATTGACACAGTTTAATAATACAAATTTAACTAGAACAATATTTTATATTTGAATAAATATTGTTCTTGTTACGCAATGCGAAAAGCAAATATTTTATGGTACAAACAATTAGTTATCGTTTATTACAAAGACGGTGTTTTTATTCCACAACAATATTTATAAAATTTGTCTGTTCCCATTTTGATTGCATAGGATATTGTATATTGAGAAATAAATGGATTAGGAGCTGTCTTGTTGAATAGGTTAAAAGGAGATCAGTTGGAATTTAATAAAGTATATGTAATATAATTACAATTAATTTAATGGATGATATATGAATTTTATTATTATATAAGAGGACATAGAACCCTTTATATATGAACTGGTGTTCGGTTAGCCAGGACAATTTAAAGTTATTTAAGGTAAAACACCCTTGAAATTAATATTTTTTTTTTTTTTTTATTTTACCTAGAAAGAATTGTTTTATTTATTTAAAAAAAAATGAGTTCTGTGTTCTCAATGCCTTATATTTTGTATATTGTTTTTGTTTGCTATTTTGATATTCAGAATTGAGTAAGATGAATATAATATTTTTTTTTGTATAACTTTCAGGATAAACTTTTTATAAGGCAAAATGGATGAGACTAGTCAGCATTTAGAACGAGATATAGAAAGGGAAAGCTTGTATCGTATTCATCCAGAAAGAACTGAAGCTTTGGAAAGATTCTTTACCGAAATTCTCAATCCTGAAATTTTTCAATCATTAACGAAGATTGAGTTACGTATAAGACACGAGCGATTGCAGAAACATTTTGAACAGTTTGAAATCACCAATACGTTGTATCGTCAAATTTGCATCCTAGCTTCGAATAATTTGTATATTGACATTGAGACTCGTTATATGCAAGTTATAGGAAAAATCGAGGAAAAATTGAATGTGCAAGGTGGTATCGATCAAGAACGTTTTTCATCAACTATGACGGATCAAACTGAAAGGTTGCCAACGATTATCAGAGGTGAAACTGCCAGACCACCTCAACTTGGTAAATTTAACGGTAATCCAGCCAATTTGCCAGCATTTCGAGATTTGTTTCTAGCTGAGGTTCATGGAAAGGACATTGATCCGGTAGCTAAGTTGTTATATTTACAAGAAGCATGCGTTGAAAAGGCTGCTCAAACGTTAGTTCCTTGACAACCAACGCGAGACAGTTATGAAGCTGCCTGGGAAGTCCTGATAAATGCATATGACGATGACTATAATGTCATTCATGGAATTTTACGTCAAATTTTTGCTGTTCCAAAACAAGAGCGAGAGAATCATGAATCGTTACGTATGGTTTTAGACACTTTGACCAGTTGTACTCGTCAACTTGAATCCATTACAGCACATTCGAATTTATGGGATCAAATCTGGATCCATATTGCAGAACAGCGCCTATCTAGAACAACATTGGATTCTTGGGAACAACATCGTAATCGTGATGGTACCAATAGACTACCGACGCTAACGGAATTCAAGAATTTTTTGGATATAAAATCCAAGGGCAAACGTGAATTCCATCATATTCGAATCATTCTCATGATAACAATGGGAAGGTAAGAGCTGAACAAAGTTGTAATCGCTTTAAACCATACGATAAGCAGCTTATCATAAGCTAGATCGATCTTTCAACCGATCCAATTGAAGTAATAGAGTATTTGCTAATAGAAAAACCGATCAGTTGTGTAGATGTTGTATGAATCGTGGTCATATGGGAAATCAGTTGTGTAGATGTTGTATGAATCCTGGTCATATGGCTAGAACATGCCCTCGAGATGGTTGTAGTCAATGTCCAGAGACCCTAGTAAAACATAACTTTCCTTTGTGTCCAAAAACTACCTTTGATGGAACGGTGTTTAAGACTACCGCTATAAAGGAACATAGACAATGACAATCAAATCCATTCCAAGCCTCAGATAAGAACATAATAGGGGCCTGCAATATTGTATATTCTACTCCATCAACTATTTTACCTACGGCTCTTTTTATAATCAGGATTGATAATCAATTCTCCTGTCCCTTAAGAGCAATTTGTAATACTGGATAGGCATTATAAAATAGTGATAGTGATAGTCACTATCACTTTTTTAAAAAGCGATCGCCTTTTTTTCGGCATTACAAAACGCGATCGCGTTTTTATGAAATAGCATTGGCCCATTGTTCTAATTTTGACATTAAGAAAAATAATAAATTATTTTCATTGCTTGTAAACAAACAGAAGTTTCAATCTCGTGTATTAGAAAAATTAAATAAAAACTTAATTAAAACTAAATAAATGAATAAGAAAGTATAATTAAAGAAAAAAAACAATATCGTGTGTGAGAAAAATTAAATAAAAAGTGAATTACAAATACATATATGCATACAAAAGTATAATTAAATTAAAAAAACAATATGTTTAATACTTTACAATATTTGGAATCAAGTGATGAAGAAGAAGAATGCACTAATATTAGGTTGTTAAGGCGAAACTTAAGAAATGCATCCAATCCTTTGGACTTACCCATAAATGCGTAAGTATTAACTTTAAATATAAGCAATATCGAGATAAAATAAAACATATTAAAAAAATTTTTAGTTTTCAAAAAGCTTTTCGAGTAAATAAGGAGGTTTTTCAATATTTACTGGAGATGTTAAATTTAGAAAGTGGGACAAATAGCGCATTTATACCTCCAGTTCAACAATTGGCAATTACACTAAATGTACTTGGCGGTGGTGGATACCAACATCAAATTGGCAGAGATTTTAATGCAGCAGCTTGCCAAGGAAAAATTTCTGTTATTTTTGCTATGGTGATAAAGAAAATGGAAGCAAAACTCTGTCCATCACTAATTAAATTCAAAATTAGGGATGAAACAAAATTGTATTTTTATGATATATATAGACTTCCAGGAGGTAAATTTTTATTACATAATGTGTTTAATATTTATTAATTTTTTTTTATAGTTATAGATTGTGTTGATGGCACGCATATAATGCTTTTGAAGCCGGCTATAAATGATGTTGTGTGACAACATTCATGCATTTATGTCGTCATTGCCTAAAAATGCTTTATATCGGCAGAGCTATAATATATAATGAAAACCAAAACAATAATAAAATACGTCATCGTATTATAAAAATTATTGTATACAAATAATACAAACCATAATGACACACTTAAGTTATTATGTATAAAATGTAGAACAGAAAATATAAATAAAAGGTAAATAAACCTAAAGTAAATAAACGTAAGCCAAATGCGCATAAGCTTTCCTAATAATAATAATAATGCGTCATCAGCACAACGGGCAATGGTAACAATTTTACCTTTGATTAATAAGAAATATTAATTAATTTATATTTATTGAAATATTCTAATATTGCTGAAGAAGCAATATTAGAATATATAAACGGCTAAAAATTGGTATTTCGGGGAGTTCAACTATTGAAGTCTTATACTGAACAGGTTTAGCCTACAGTAAAAGAAATAAATTAAGAACTCTTAAAAGTCAACAAACAAGTAGTTGTTTTATTATAAAAGTAAAAACATTGAAGAAGTAAAACCAGGAAAAGAAAAATAAGAAGACGATCAGGCCAGAACCAGGATAAAATAAAGGTAAAATAAATAAACAACAAAATAGAGTCACAACATTGGTGCCGTGACCAATTTTTGGACTACGCTCCAAAAACCGGACTGGATTATGAAATAAATTTATTTATCGTCGTTATTTTTTTTATTTTTTTAATCATAAACAGATACCTCTACTTGCAGTTTGCATGAGGCATAGTGAACAGGCTTAGGTCTCACTATCTGTTTATTTAAAAGAAAAATAAATAAAATAAAGTAAATGTCTTCAAAGACGTTAAAGGATTTAGAAGAACAAATTAAAGAATCACCAACCGCTGGACCTAAGCCAATTTCGATCGAAGAATATCGAAAAAGGCAAAAAGCAGCAACAACTACAACACCAGCAAAATCGATAGAACCAATACCAATAAAAACTAGAGGCGGCGAGGCAGCGAGAAGAAGAGAAAAAATCAAAGATCTGCACAGGATTTAAAGACTGGGGTGCAGTAAGGAACAGGAGGAATCATTTAAAAGACAGATAAAGGAACTACGGAAAGCACAAAGGAAGGAGCAAAAGGAGAAAAAATTAGAGAAAAAAAATTGTAATCAGCTGTTTGAAAATTGTATTAAAACAGTTGAGGAAGTGGTAAAAAAATTGTAACTTTATAACATAAAATAACGTAAAAAAAAATAAAAATTATTCGAAGTAAAGAAAAAACTATTGGAATTTTAGTAAAATATTAGTAAATATTATTCAAAGTAAAAAAAATATTTAGAATTACACAAAAAAATTTTTACATAATATTAAAATGAAAATTTCAAGCCAATATTTTCTTTTAATTATTTTTTCAGAAGAGTTAATATTAATTTTTGAGAGAGGAAATGTTATAATATTTAAAAAATACAATGAATAATTAATAAAAATAATAATAAACTTAAAGTTATATTTGTATTTTAATTTTTTTTTCTCTTTATTTTGTATTGAATTGGAATTCGTTGTATTATCTTCTCTTAGGAATTTTGTCGTTTTCTAATTTCACTTGTGGTCTCTCGAAATAAAATGCAATTATTTGTAATTATATGATAAATTAACTTTATAAATAACTACAACAATATTGGAAGAGAAAATTTTGTCGGGATTTACATTACATTAAAATATTATAAGTAAAGAGTTAAAATTAAAAGTAAAATAATTTTAAATTTGCTCACAAAAAAAAAATTTAAAGGTTTGAGCTTTAATTAAAATTTACATTTTTTGTCTCTCTCGCAATTATAAAAATCGGTCTTTAAGCTTGTGCATAAAAAATAATACACAAAAAAAACTCGTTAAAGCTTTTGTGCATAACACATATTTGTTATATGCATAATTATTGAAAGATTTTTTTTTTTGTTTATTAGTGTATATCGATACAATAAATGGTCGTTTTTGAGAGTACATATGTTTTGTATTGAGAATATATTTTTATTTAAAATAATTTTTAGCCATAGGCGTAGAGGAAAAGGGAGTTTTTTTTTTGATTCAATAAAAAATTGAATGCGAATTATTTTTATTATTAAATGTTAATGAGTTTTAATAATTGAATAAGAAAGTATAATTAAAGAAAAAAAACAATATCGTGTGTGAGAAAAATTAAATAAAAAGTGAATTACAAATACATATATGCATACAAAAGTATAATTAAATTAAAAAAACAATATGTTTAATACTTTACAATATTTGGAATCAAGTGATGAAGAAGAAGAATGCACTAATATGTGGTTGTTAAGGCGAAACTTAAGAAATGCATCCAATCCTTTGGACTTACCCATAAATGCGTAAGTATTAACTTTAAATACAAGCAATATCGAGATAAAATAAAACATATTAAAAAAATTTTTAGTTTTCAAAAAGCTTTTCGAGTAAATAAGGAGGTTTTTCAATATTTACTGGAGATGTTAAATTTAGAAAGTGGGACAAATAGCTCATTTATACCTCCAGTTCAACAATTGGCAATTACACTAAATGTACTTGGCGGTGGTGGATACCAACATCAAATTGGCAGAGATTTTAATGCACCAGCTTGCCAAGGAAAAATTTATGTTATTTTTGCTATGGTGATAAAGAAAATGGAAGCAAAACTCTGTCCATCACTAATTAAATTCAAAATTAGGGATGAAACAAAATTGTATTTTTATGATATATATAGACTTCCAGGAAATATAAATAAAAGGTAAATAAACCTAAAATTTTTTCGAAATTTGCTCTGCACCACAAAGCTTCATATTATATTTAATATGAAGCAATATATATATATTTTCAGTACAGTCGCGACATGATTTTTTAATAGTGTTTTTTTTTGTTTAGACTTTGTTTTTTTTAACTGGTCTCCTAGTAGAAAAAGGAAACATTTTTGGACATGGTTTTTGTATATGGAAATTTATTTTTCCAATTAGTGATTTTTTAATTGATTTTCCTGGAATTCTGATTTTTTGATTTTTATATATGTTTATATCGAATTGATTTATATATATGTTTATATCGAATTTATATTATTATATGATATTTATGATGATTACATATTGTGTAGAAATTGTTTGACGAATTTTTGACCGTTTTTGATTAGATTTTTGAGGAGGTTTTAATGATTTTTTTTGTGATATAGTACACATTATAAAAATTGTATGGATATGTTGGTTGTTGAGTGTGGTGTTTCTTTTATTGATGTTCTTTTACCTTTTTTTGTTGGTGGAAAAGGTTTTTATGATGAAGTCAAGTTGGTCAGGTTATTATTGTAATAACTGATGATATTTTGAATATTGATGGAATTCTCAGGAATATTGTCCTGTTGATGATCAATATGGTAATGATTTTATGATATTTTGAATATTGATGGAATTCTCAGGAATATTGTCCTGTTGATTATCAATATGGTAATGATTTTATGATGTTTTGAATATTGATGGAATTCTCAGGAATATTGTCCTGTTGATGATAAATATGGCAATGATTTTATGATATTTTGATTATTGATGGAATTCCCAGGAATATTGTCCTGTTGATGATCAATATGGTAATAATTTTATTTTGGAAATTTATTTGTGGCGCCACAACGATTACAAAAAGACGTTGTTATTATTGCAAGCACGTGCATATTCAAGAGGCGGTGATTGCAGAATTTCTATGAAGGGTGAGAGTTATTATGCGTAGGATATTTTTGTTAGGATTTTAGAATATGATAATTTAAAATTAGGATTATTTATAGAATAAATCAAATTAATTTTTAATAGATATAAAAAGAATGGCCATTCGTTGCACTCTCACCTGAATTAGTTCTGATGGTCCTAAACAGTTCGTGAATTGTTCAAAAGGTTTTCTGACAAGGAGGAGTGTCATTCCAGAATTGGTTGATGTTAATTCTCCTTATAGTGGCAAATGAGCAGTCTTTCATAAACGTTTGTGGATAAGAGCATTCGTTTATAGATAATATAGACTCATTCTGGTATAAATCTATTTGAGAGCATTTCCAGTAATTGACCAAGGCTTTATAGGCTCAATCTTGTATAAATCTATTTGAGAGCATTTCCAGTAATTGACCAAGGTCAGTTACAGCCTTGTCAGTTGAGACAATTGCAGCCAGAAAAGATTGTCATTATTTTTATTGTGGTGAATCATCACCACCCAATGTAGAATCAAGAATATTTTGTGAATATAAAATATTTTGTCTTCCATATGTTATTGTGCATTATTACAACGATAGAATATGAGTTAATTGAATAATTGCAACAGTTTAGAAGGGGTGCCCTTGCTGCTGAATATGAAAGTATCTGGAGGATACGAGAAAGTTCATTGATTGAATATGAAAGTATCTGGAGGATACGAGAAAGTTCATTGATTGAATATGAAAGTATCTGGAGGATACGAGAAAGTTCATTGATTGAATATGAAAGTGTCAGTAAGGATACAAGAAGGTTCATTGATTGAACCAAAAATATTTTGTGTAAATTATTTTAATTGATAAGATGTTATTGAAAATAGCATAAAGGGTTGCAATGGAGCAACCAATTGTTTTTTGCTTCATATTAAATATAATTTTAGATGTCAGAGAATCAGAATCAGCAAAAAAAAAATTAGTGTCCGCCGTACGCCGTACGCAAAACAAAAATTGTCTTTTTGAATGGCTTAGAAATAGTACTAAAACACATTCAATTGAATCAAAAATTTACAGAAAGGTAAACTAAGGATGGAATTTTATGCATATGGTATCCTTTTTCGAATAATATACCTGCAAACCCCCTTCTTGGAACGATAAAAATGCACAATTTTGTGCATGTCAAAAAACACACCTTAATATAGTCGGATCTTTACCCTGTTTCACAGTTTCGAGCCCTGGGTCCCCGCCCCCTTATTTAATGGTAATATTATAATTGACTTTTGAAAATTGATATGCACATAAAACCAGTACGGTTTCACGTAAAACATTATAACTTTTAAAATAGGTATAACAAGTTAGTACCTTTCCATTTCATATAAAAAAATTAATCCCCGCCTTTTTTATGTGGACGAGGGGCTTATATATGAAACAAGTTACAACCCCTCAGCGGGGAAGTTTATTAAAGAAGTGAGAAATAGGTTTCTTCATTATACTATTATACACCTTCTACATAAAAATCAGCCTCATACCTGTACCCCCCTTCATTTTACTAGTGAAAGAATTTTTATGGGACTATTAAAATTGTATTTTTAGTATTTAAAATGATCATAGCATATGAAACATTTAATAAACGGCCTATTATCTTATAAGTTAGATATAATGCTTTTATATTAACTTGCCGGTGTCTGTTTATTTATTTATATGTCATTTATATGTCATATGAGCTCAACTTCCAAATTCGCTTAGAAATGTATGGTAAAAAAGCGTGACAGACAGCAGCATGGTAAAAAAAAAGCGTGACAGACAAAACCGATTGAGCTCAAATTTGGAAGTTGAGCTCGTGCCATCACAGGCTTGGTACCCTAATAATTACCAAAAAACCGTATTTATAGGCTCTGAATTACCAAAAAACCGTATTTATAGGCAAATATTAATTTGCCGGCCTTTGTTTACATAAAAATGTAAACGAACTTTGTTTTATTAATAACATAATTAATTTATGATTGAGTAATTGCACTCAATATTAATTATTACTAATTGTTTGTTTTCATACCCAAAATTGCATAGTCGACAAAATTGCGCAATAAGCATTATTAAATTATTGACACAGTTTAATAATACAAATTTAACTAGAACAATATTTTATATTTGAATAAATATTGTTCTTGTTACGCAATGCGAAAAGCAAATATTTTATGGTACAAACAATTAGTTATCGTTTATTACAAAGACGGTGTTTTTATTCCACAACAATATTTATAAAATTTGTCTGTTCCCATTTTGATTGCATAGGATATTGTATATTGAGAAATAAATGGATTAGGAGCTGTCTTGTTGAATAGGTTAAAAGGAGATCAGTTGGAATTTAATAAAGTATATGTAATATAATTACAATTAATTTAATGGATGATATATGAATTTTATTATTATATAAGAGGACATAGAACCCTTTATATATGAACTGGTGTTCGGTTAGCCAGGACAATTTAAAGTTATTTAAGGTAAAACACCCTTGAAATTAATATTTTTTTTTTTTTTTTATTTTACCTAGAAAGAATTGTTTTATTTATTTAAAAAAAAAATGAGTTCTGTGTTCTCAATGCATTATATTTCTTATATTGTTTTTGTTTGCTATTTTGATATTCAGAATTGAGTAAGATGAATATAATATTTTTTTTAGTATAACTTTCAGGATAAACTTTTTATAAGGCAAAATGGATGAGACTAGTCAGCATTTAGAACGAGATATAGAAAGAAAAAGCTTGTATCGTATTCGTCCAGTAAGAACTGAAGCTTTGGAAAGATTCTTTACCGAAATTCTCAATCCTGAAATTTTTCAATCATTAACGAAGATTGAGTTACGTATAAGACACGAGCGATTGCAGAAACATTTTGAACAGTTTGAAATCACCAATACGTTGTATCGTCAAATTTGCATCCTAGCTTCGAATGATTTGTATATTGACATTGAGACTCGTTATATGCAAGTTATAGGAAATATCGAGGAAAAATTGAATGTGCAAGGTGGTATCGATCAAGAACGTTTTTCATCAACTATGACGGATCAAACTGAAAGGTTGCCAACGATTATCAGAGGTGAAACTGCCAGACCACCTCAACTTGGTAAATTTAACGGTAATCCAGCCAATTTGCCAGCATTTCGAGATTTGTTTCTAGCTGAGGTTCATGGAAATGACATTGATCCGGTAGCTAATTGTTATATTTACAAGAAGCATGCGTTGAAAAGGCTGCTCAAACGTTAGTTCCTTGACAACCAACGCGAGACAGTTATGAAGCTGCCTGGGAAGTCTTGATAAATGCATATGACGATGACTATAATGTCATTCATGGAATTTTACGTCAAATTTTTGCTGTTCCAAAACAAGAGCGAGAGAATCATGATTCGTTACGTATGGTTTTAGACACTTTGACCAGTTGTACTCGTCAACTTGAATCCATTACAGCACATTCGAATTTATGGGATCAAATCTGGATCCATATTGCAAAACAGTATCTAGAACAACATTGGATTCTTGGGAACAACATCGTAATCGTGATGGTACCAATAGACTACCGACGCTAACGGAATTCAAGAATTTTTTGGATATAAAATCCAAGGGCAAACATGAATTCGAATATGATGATTCTCATGATAACAATGGGAAGGTAAGAGCTGAACAAAGTTGTAATCGCTTTAAACCATACGATAAGCTAGATCGATCTTTCAACCGATCCAATTCAAGTAATATAGTATTTGCTAATAGAAAAACCGATCAGTTGTGTAGATGTTGTATGAATCGTGGTCATATGGGAAATCAGTTGTGTAGATGTTGTATGAATCCTGGTCATATGGCTAGAACATGCCCTCGAGATGGTTGTAGTCAATGTCCAGAGACCCTAGTAAAACATAACTTTCCTTTGTGTCCAAAAACTACCTTTGATCGAACGATGTTTAAAACTACCGCTATAAAGGAACATAGACAATGACAATCAAATCCATTCCAAGCCTCAGATAAGAACATAATAGGGGCCTGCAATATTGTATATTCTACTCCATCAACTATTTTACCTACGGCTCTTTTTATAATCAGGATTGATAATCAATTCTCCTGTCCCTTAAGAGCAATTTGTAATACTGGATAGGCATTATAAAATAGTGATAGTGATAGTCAATATCACTTTTTTAAAAAGCGATCGCCTTTTTTTCGGCATTACAAAACGCGATCGCGTTTTTATGAAATAGCATTGGCGCATTGTTCTAATTTTGACATTAAGAAAAATAATAAATTATTTTCATTGTTTGTAAACAAACAGAAGTTTCAATCTCGTGTATTAGAAAAATTAAATAAAAACTTAATTAAAACTAAATAAATGAATAAGAAAGTATAATAAAAGAAAAAAACAATATCGTGTGTGAGAAAAATTAAATAAAAAGTGAATTACAAATACATATATGCATACAAAAGTATAATTAAATTAAAAAAACAATATGTTTAATACTTTACAATATTTGGAATCAAGTGATGAAGAAGAAGAATGCACTAATATGAGGTTGTTAAGGCGAAACTTAAGAAATGCATCCAATCCTTTGGACTTACCCATAAATGCGTAAGTATTAACTTTAAATACAAGCAATATCGAGATAAAATAAAACATATTAAAAAAATTTTTAGTTTTCAAAAAGCTTTTCGATAAGGAGGTTTTTCAATATTTACTGGAGATGTTAAATTTAGAAAGTGGGACAAATAGCGCATTTATACCTCCAGTTCAACAATTGGCAATTACACTAAATGTACTTGGCGGTGGTGGATACCAACATCAAATTGGCAGAGATTTTAATGCACCAGCTTGCCAAGGAAAAATTTCTGTTATTTTTGCTATGGTGATAAAGAAAATGGAAGCAAAACTCTGTCCATCACTAATTAAATTCAAAATTAGGGATGAAACAAAATTGTATTTTTATGATATATATAGACTTCCAGGAGGTAAATTTTTATTACATAATGTGTTTAATATTTATTAATTTTTTTTTATAGTTATAGGTTGTGTTGATGGCACGCATATAATGCTTTTGAAGCCGGCTATAAATGATGTTGTGTGACAACATTCATGCATTTATGTCGTCATTGCCTAAAAATGCCTTATATCGGCAGAGCTATAATATATAATGAAAACCAAAACAATAATAAAATACGTCATCGTATTATAAATATTATTGTATACAAATAATACAAACCATAATGATACACTTAAGTTATTATGTATAAAATGTAGAACAGAAAATATAAATAAAAGGTAAATAAACCTAAAGTAAATAAACGTAAGCCAAATGCGCATAAGCTTTCCTAATAATAATAATAATGCGTCATCAGCACAATGGACAATGGTAACATAATTAATGTATGAATTGTTGTTGCACAATTTTACCTTTGATTAATAAGAAATATTAATTAATTTATATTTATTGAAATATTCTAATATTGCTGAAGAAGCAATATTAGAATATATAAACGGCTAAAAATTGGTATTTCGGGGAGTTCAACTATTGAAGTCTTATACTGAACAGGTTTAGCCTACAGTAAAAGAAATAAATTAAGAACTCTTAAAAGTCAACAAACAAGTAGTTGTTTTATTATAAAAGTAAAAACATTGAAGAAGTAAAACCAGGAAAAGAAAAATAAGAAGACGATCAGGCCAGAACCAGGATAAAATAAAGGTAAAATAAATAAACAACAAAATAGAGTCACAACATTGGTGCCGTGACCAATTTTTGGACTACGCTCCAAAAACCGGACTGGATTATGAAATAAATTTATTTATCGTCGTTATTTTTTTTATTTTTTTAATCATAAACAGATACCTCTACTTGCAGTTTGCATGAGGCATAGTGAACAGGCTTAGGTCTCACTATCTGTTTATTTAAAAGAAAAATAAATAAAATAAAGTAAATGTCTTCAAAGACGTTAAAGGATTTAGAAGAACAAATTAAAGAATCACCAACCGCTGGACCTAAGCCAATTTCGATCGAAGAATATCGAAAAAGGCAAAAAGCAGCAACAACAACAACACCAGCAAAATCGATAGAACCAATACCAATAAAAACTAGAGGCGGCGAGGCAGCGAGAAGAAGAGAAAAAATCAAAGATCTGCACAGGATTTAAAGACTGGGGTGCAGTAAGGAACAGGAGGAATCATTTAAAAGACAGATAAAGGAACTACGGAAAGCACAAAGGAAGGAGCAAAAGGAGAAAAAATTAGAGAAAAAAAATTGTAATCAGCTGTTTGAAAATTGTATTAAAACAGTTGAGGAAGTGGTAAAAAAATTGTAACTTTATAACATAAAATAACGTAAAAAAAAATAAAAATTATTCGAAGTAAAGAAAAAACTATTGGAATTTTAGTAAAATATTAGTAAATATTATTCAAAGTAAAAAAAATATTTAGAATTACACAAAAAAATTTTTACATAATATTAAAATGAAAATTTCAAGCCAATATTTTCTTTTAATTATTTTTTCAGAAGAGTTAATATTAATTTTTGAGAGAGGAAATGTTATAATATTTAAAAAATACAATGAATAATTAATAAAAATAATAATAAACTTAAAGTTATATTTGTATTTTAATTTTTTTTTCTCTTTATTTTGTATTGAATTGGAATTCGTTGTATTATCTTCTCTTAGGAATTTTGTCGTTTTCTAATTTCACTTGTGGTCTCTCGAAATAAAATGCAATTATTTGTAATTATATGATAAATTAACTTTATAAATAACTACAACAATATTGGAAGAGAAAATTTTGTCGGGATTTACATTACATTAAAATATTATAAGTAAAGAGTTAAAATTAAAAGTAAAATAATTTTAAATTTGCTCACAAAAAAAAAATTTAAAGGTTTGAGCTTTAATTAAAATTTACATTTTTTGTCTCTCTCGCAATTATAAAAATCGGTCTTTAAGCTTGTGCATAAAAAATAATACACAAAAAAAACTCGTTAAAGCTTTTGTGCATAACACATATTTGTTATATGCATAATTATTGAAAGATTTTTTTTTTTGTTTATTAGTGTATATCGATACAATAAATGGTCGTTTTTGAGAGTACATATGTTTTGTATTGAGAATATATTTTTATTTAAAATAATTTTTAGCCATAGGCGTAGAGGAAAAGGGAGTTTTTTTTTTGATTCAATAAAAAATTGAATGCGAATTATTTTTATTATTAAATGTTAATGAGTTTTAATAATTGAATAAGAAAGTATAATTAAAGAAAAAAAACAATATCGTGTGTGAGAAAAATTAAATAAAAAGTGAATTACAAATACATATATGCATACAAAAGTATAATTAAATTAAAAAAACAATATGTTTAATACTTTACAATATTTGGAATCAAGTGATGAAGAAGAAGAATGCACTAATATGTGGTTGTTAAGGCGAAACTTAAGAAATGCATCCAATCCTTTGGACTTACCCATAAATGCGTAAGTATTAACTTTAAATACAAGCAATATCGAGATAAAATAAAACATATTAAAAAAATTTTTAGTTTTCAAAAAGCTTTTCGAGTAAATAAGGAGGTTTTTCAATATTTACTGGAGATGTTAAATTTAGAAAGTGGGACAAATAGCTCATTTATACCTCCAGTTCAACAATTGGCAATTACACTAAATGTACTTGGCGGTGGTGGATACCAACATCAAATTGGCAGAGATTTTAATGCACCAGCTTGCCAAGGAAAAATTTATGTTATTTTTGCTATGGTGATAAAGAAAATGGAAGCAAAACTCTGTCCATCACTAATTAAATTCAAAATTAGGGATGAAACAAAATTGTATTTTTATGATATATATAGACTTCCAGGAGGTAAATTTTTATTACATAATGTGTTTAATATTTATTAATTTTTTTTTATAGTTATAGATTGTGTTGATGGCACGCATATAATGCTTTTGAAGCCGGCTATAAATGATGTTGTGTGACAACATTCATGCATTTATGTCGTCATTGCCTAAAAATGCTTTATATCGGCAGAGCTATAATATATAATGAAAACCAAAACAATAATAAAATACGTCATCGTATTATAAAAATTATTGTATACAAATAATACAAACCATAATGACACACTTAAGTTATTATGTATAAAATGTAGAACAGAAAATATAAATAAAAGGTAAATAAACCTAAAGTAAATAAACGTAAGCCAAATGCGCATAAGCTTTCCTAATAATAATAATAATGCGTCATCAGCACAACGGGCAATGGTAACAATTTTACCTTTGATTAATAAGAAATATTAATTAATTTATATTTATTGAAATATTCTAATATTGCTGAAGAAGCAATATTAGAATATATAACGGCTAAAAATTGGTATTTCGGGGAGTTCAAATATTAAAATCTTATACTGAACAGGTTTAGCCTACAGTAAAAGAAATATATTAAGAACTCTTAAAAGTCAACAAACAAGTAGTTGTTTTATTATAAAAGTAAAAACATTAAAGAAGTAAAACCAGGAAAAGAAAAATAAGAAGACGATCAGGCCAGAACCAGGTAAAATAAAGGTAAAATAAATAAACAACAAAATAGAGTCACAACATTGGTGCCGTGACCAATTTTTGGACTACGCTCCAAAAACCGGACTGGATTATGAAATAAATTTATTTATCGTCGTTATTTTTTTTCTTTTTTTATTCATAAACAGATACCTCTACTTGCAGTTTGCATGAGGCATAGTGAACAGGCTTAGGTCTCACTATCTGTTTATTTAAAAGAAAAATAAATAAAATAAAGTAAATGTCTTCAAACACGTTAAAGGAGTTAGAAGAAAAAATTAAAGAATCACCAACCGCTGGACCTAAGCCAATTTCGATCGAAGAATATCGAAAAAGGCAAAAAGCAACAACAACAACACCAGCAAAATCGATAGAACCAAAACCAACAAAAACTAGAGGCGGCGAGGCAGCGAGAAGAAGAGAAAAAATCAAAGATCTTGTTGTGAATTGAGGCACCCTGTGCTTCAATTCACAACGGAAATCAATAATATTTAAAATTAATAAAATTATTTAATTTAATTAATAAAAAACAAAAGTTTCAAATTACGCGTTGCTCGTGCACAGAGAAATAATTTAATTTAATTAATAATAATTTCTCTGTGCTGACAACGCGTAAAATCAATCAGCCAATTAAATTGAAATTGATTTTAAATATTTTATGGGAGAAGCTGATTGGTTTTCCAAAATCTTATTGGAAAGATTTTGGAAAGCCAAAAAAGCTCTCCAACAAAATAAAAAAGAAAGAAAAATTAAAATCAAGCCAGTTCATCGGTTAACGTTCCATTTGAAAACAGTTTATTATTATTATTAAAAAAAAAGTTATTAAAACAGTGAGTCGATCGGATAAAGTTTTTATTTAAAATTTTAAAATATAAATTATTAATTTAGTTTCTCGTAAAAAAAAAAAGGTGTTTTATTTTAATCAATTTTTAAAAGTCATCGGTAAAAAAGAATATATTAAGTTCTATTTTAAAAGCAAACTATTTTAAGAACAATTAAAAATGTGAACTGGATAATTTGTGAACACAAATATTTTATAATAACCTGGTATTATAATAATCTTATAATAAATTTTAATAATAATAACTTTTATATAAAAATTAATTAATAAACAAAAAAGTAAATAAAATGAAATTTAAAAATAAAATAAACAAAAATTGTTTTTATTTAAAAAAGAAAATTTTACATACAAAAGGTGAGAAAACATTATTTTTGATTGTAATATTTTATATTACAACAATCTGCACAGGAGATAAAGACTGGGGTGCAGTAAGGAACAGGAGGAATCATTTAAAAGACAGATAAAGGAACTCCGGAAAGCACAAAGGAAGGAGCAAAAGGAGAAAAAATTAGAGAAAAAAAATTGTAATCAGCTGTTTGAAAATTGTATTAAAACAGTTGAGGAAGTGGTAAAAAAATTGTAACTTTATAACATAAAATAACGTAAAAAAAATAAAAATTATTCGAAGTAAAGAAAAAACTATTGGAATTTTAGTAAAATATTAGTAAATATTATTCAAAGTAAAAAAAAATATTTAGAATTACACAAAAAAATTTTTACATAATATTAAAATGAAAATTTCAAGCTACAAGAGCCAATATTTTCTTTTAATTATTTTTTCAGAAGAGTTAATATTAATTTTTGAGAGAGGAAATGTTATAATATTTAAAAAATACAATGACTAATTAATAAAAATAATAATAAACTTAAAGTTATATTTGTATTTTAATTTTTTTTCTCTTTATTTTGTATTGAATTGGAATTTGTTGTATTATCTTCTCTTAGGAATTTTGTCGTTTTCTAATTTCACTTGTGGTCTTTCGAAATAAAATGCAATTATTTGTAATTATATGATAAATTAACTTTATAAATAACTACAACAATATTGGAAGAGAAAATTTTGTCGGGATTTACATTATATTAAATTATATTAAATTAAGCAAAATAATTTTAAATTTGCTCACAAAAAAAATTTAAAGGTTTGAGCTTTAATTAAAATTTACATTTTTTGTCTCTCTCGCAATTATAAAAATCGTTCTTTAAGATTGTGCACAAAAAATAATACACAAAAAAAAAACTCGTTAAAGCTTTTGTGCATAACACATATTTGTTATATGCATAATTATTAAAAGATTTTATTTTGTGTTTATTGATGTATATGCGATACAATAAATGGTCGTTTTTGAGAGTACATATGTTTTGTATTGAGAATATATTTTTATTTAAAATAATTTTTAGCCATAGGCGTAGAGGAAAAGAGAGTTTTTTTTTTGATTCAATAAAAAATTGAATGCGAATTATTTTTATTATTGAATGTTAATGAGTTTTAATAATTGTGGTATTATTTTGACGAAAATATAGGAATATTCTTAAAATAAAAATAACAATAACAAAATAGTATAGAATTTTAGGTATAATTTGTTGAAAAATCAATTTAATTATTTTTTTTGGGTACCATTTAACACATGGCACCAACTACTCGCGGACAAAAGAAAATACTAGAGGATTCTACTATTTTACCGGAAAACCTTAATTTTGCGGAATTATCACTGATAAAATCCACACCACAGGGTAATACAAATAATTTAACAAAACGGAGACGATCGGTAACTTTTGCGCCGGAAAATTCAGACGGCACTATATCGAAAGAAAGCGGGTCGGAAACGGAAATTAATTTAAACGGTATTAATTTGAGTATACGTTCAAATAACGTTAGGATAAATTCTGAAAGTAATAGCAGCGAGAACGAAGAAAAAGGTGCCGTAGGAGGGATAACAGTAGGAAATATTAGTCAATTAAGGGAAAGAAACGAAACCTTGATTAATATTAACAAAAACTTTGATAAATTGGAAATGGATACAAATAGGTTATGTATGCAGGGAGCAATTCCACGCACAAATAGCGGCTTACAAATACCTAACGGATTATACGCGGATTTAATGCCACAAAACAACGGATCAGGACACAAAAATAATAGGAGATCAACAATTTTTTTAAACAAGGATAATACATACGATTTCGGTATGACAGCTCCAATGAACGCAACAATGCCCCTAGAAAAAACATATAAAACATTTTTTCAGGGCATTCCAACATTTTGCGGAGAAGGAGATCGTATGATACTGGATTTACAAAATTTTGTTGCGCTTGCACATGACGCATATTCAGAACAGATGAATGTGACCGCGCCGCGGTATTAAATCAAATAATTCGAGGAAAATTAACAGGCAGAGCCGCGGACATTTTTCAGGAACGGTGAATAGCTTTAGAGATTTTAAAGCAATTCTGGAAAACGCGTTTATTCCTTACAAGGACTTAACCCAATTAAGAAGAGAAATCGAAGAATGCGTGCAGATTGCTGATGGAATCTGTGGAACAATTTGGATATCGGGTAGAACGAAAATTAGGATGTTTTAAAATGGCCGCCAGGCACAAATTTCCTAATGGGTTTCAAGGAATCATACAGGATGCCGAAGAAACTGCACGGAAAACATTTATTAGAGGTTTGCGATCGGAATCCATTAAACATTATATAATTTCGCAAAATTGTGCTAGTATTGAAGAGACCCTTACAAAAGCGATACGATTTGCTAGGGAATCCTTGGAATTGTTGGGGCCACAACAATTGGAAAAAACAACTGAAAACGCAATGAATGATACTACTAAACAACTCATGGAAATAATAAAAGAGCTAACACTGA
Source organism: Empis stercorea (assembly GCA_949752835.1). NCBI lineage: Eukaryota > Metazoa > Arthropoda > Insecta > Diptera > Empididae > Empis > Empis stercorea. Next base: position 21,004,533 of record OX457087.1, on the reverse strand, counting down.
ACCGGGAAAATAGAGACAATAGATTTTTTCGGCAACCAAATAATAATAGTGGGCAAAGAGTAACCTGTTTTAATTGTGGCAGAGTGGGCCACTACAGCAAAGAGTGCAGGGCACCTCGAAAAACAAGCGCGCCGCTAACTAATAATGTACATGGAGAAAATAATTGGGCTCGTATGGAGTTCTCTTTATGTAGAAATACGGGACACATTGCAACTAATTGTCCTTTTAATAAGGAAAAAGCCTGGGAAGAGGTAACAACACACAGAATCGGCTCATTTAGATTAGCAAACTGCAACTGGTGTCAAAGAGAAGGACATTCAGAATTAACATGTCCAGCACGTCAAAATTATCAAGCTAATCAGGGAAACGAAAGAGGGATGGATTAAAAACCCAATTTTCATCCCGTAGTTTTAAGAAGGATGGTGTATCAATGAGAAATCGTTGGTACGAGCCTTTAGTAGCTATGCCGTTGGACATCGCCAACGATGAACAAGTCACATTTTTAGTAGATACTGGAGCTCAAATAAATTTATTGAAGGAAGATTTAAATGAAAATGCGTTACTACATGATACAAGCCTGGGAAATTAAAGGACTTTGGATTTTTCCATAATGAAAAAAATTAAAATGATGTTTCATTTCCCTTCTATAATCAGAATAATACGAGTTTTAGAAATAATGCAGAAATAAATAGAGAATTCGAAGAAATTAAGTTACGAAAAATGGAGAGAAATAAGGAGGTTAAAAATAAAGTAATTTTTAGTTATGAAAATAATAAAATGGAGAGAAATAAGGAGTTTAAAACTAAAGAAATTAATTGTTTTGAAAATATAGATAATAGTAAAGTAAACAAAAATAGGGAATTTGAAGACAGCGTATTTTTTCAAAAATTAGAGAATAATAAAATAGAGAGAAATTATGAATTTAAAAATAAAATGGATAATTTTGATAAAACTGATAACGGTAAAATAGAGAGAAATAACGTGCTTAAAAAAGGAGTTCATTTTGAAACTGTGGAAAATAATTATGAAATTAAAAAAGGAGTTCGTTTTGAAATTGTGCTAAAAAAAAAAGGAGTTCGTTTTGAAACTGTGGAAAATAATGATTTGAAAAATGGAAAATTTGAAAAATGGAAAAGGATAATAGAATACTAATTAACGAGGAGTTTGAAATAGGTGGAAACTCAAAACCGGAAAAATCAGGAGCTGACCACAGAGCAGCGGATCTAGAACTTTTTCTAGGCAGCTAGATAAAACCAATTTTAACAAAAGAAAATGGAAAAGAACAATCCAAGGAAAATTCATCAGAAGCAGACAACAGTTCTGCTAATCTTGAGAATTTCCAAGGGAAAAATGGAAAATTAAATGAAGAAAATAAAAATGTAATTAAAAGAGAGGAAAAAATTATAGAAGAAAAAGGAGAATTATTAAGTAAAGCACGAAAGGAGAAAATTGATGTTCCGGTAATTAATACAAGAAAAAATTTTACTGATCATGTTACTGATACAAAATTAGTAGAAATGAAATAAGAAATTAACGATTTGTTTAAAGAAGAAAAAATTGAAAATAATAAAATTGAAGTATACAAGGAAGATAAAAATAATATTGAAGAAATTAAAGAAATTAAAGAAATAAGAAATGAAACAAAAAATGAAGTTCGTAATGAGGAATTTGAAGTATTTAAAGATAATAAAGTAAATTATTATGTTGAATTAAACAAAGTTAATAATAATGAAAATAATCTAATTGAAATCAGTAATTTAAAATCAGTAAATAATTGCAATGTTTTGAAAAATATTTAGAAAATAATAAAAAACTGATAAAGGATATTAATGTACGTACGTTCCCCATTATAAAACAACGGAACTATAAATACTTCCGTAAATATGCCTAAACTCAATCAATAGAAACCGGGTACATAAATAAAAAAAAAATTTTTTGTTATATAGAATAATTATTTTTCGCGATAAGTAGCAGTAAAAAATTTCAAAAATCAAAATGATTTTGCAATATCAAAATTTAGATTAGTTTTTTTTATTTCGATTATAATTATTTCAACTTACTAATAACTAATAATTAGTTTTTAGCATTTATTAGCATACATTTAGGAGTAAGTGTTTTACTAACAGCATAAGCTAAAAAAGGGTATAAACAAAATGGATAGAAGGATAGGATTTTTTAGAAACTTATACGACGAAAATGTAATTAAACATTATGTAAAATTTTAATTCTTAAAAGGATTTTTTTTTTAGAAATTGGAGAGAAAAGAAATGTTATTATATAAAAAAAAAAAGAGAAGATAATTAAAAAGAAAATCATTTAAATTATTCTATTATGAGAAAAAAAAAATTTTTGAACAAAATAAAATTATTAAATGTAAATAAACTATTGGCTTATTAAAAAAAAAATATTATGTAAAATTAAATATAAAATTTAATTTTTTTTAAATGGGAGGTATATATACATAATATTTGTTTAAAAATAAATGAATGGAAATAAATAAATGTATTAAAAATTAACTAAAATGAAAATTAAAATGTAAAATGTTGAAAAGGATCTAGTATAATAATTTGTATATTGACATGAAAAATGTTAATAAAAATTGAAAATGTATAAATTAAATAATTGAATAAAAAATAATGATATTTTTATATGTAAAGGTATAAATATATAAAATTAAATATTGTGAAAAATAAATAAATTGAAAATAAAATGTGTAGATGAAAAAAGTTGAAAAATTGAGAATTTGTAACTTTTAAAATTTGTATACTATAAGAAAATTTATGATATGTACTATATATATAAAAATGATACAAAAAATATTTAAAATAAATTGAATATGTTAAACTATATAGAATGATAAATCTTTTGAAAATATTATATAAAATTATAAATTATCAAATGATTTGAAAATGAAAAATTATAAAACAAAATTAATGTAACTAGATTAAGATTAAAATTATTTTGTACGTTTTATAATGTTTTTAAAATAAAGAATGTTCTAAATTTGAAAATTCATATTGGAAAACTCTGAAATACCATTAACTTAAAAAATATAGATATTTTTTATCTTGGGAAAGGGAGGTGTTGTGTGACAACATTCATGCATTTATGTCGTCATTGCCTAAAAATGCCTTATATCGGCAGAGCTATAATATATAATGAAAACCAAAAAAATAATAAAATACGTCATCGTATTATAAATATTATTGTATACAAATAATACAAACCATAATGACACACTTAAGTTATTATGTATAAAATGTAGAACAGAAAATATAAATAAAAGGTAAATAAACCTAAAGTAAATAAACGAAAGCACAAAAGCTTTCCTAATAATAATAATAATGCGTCATCAGCACAATGGGCAATGGTAACATAATTAATGTATGAATTGTTGTTGCACAATTTTACCTTTTATTAATAAGAAATATTAATTAATTTATATTTATTGAAATATTCTAATATTGCTGAAGAAGCAATATTAGAATATATAAACGGCTAAAAATTGGTATTTCGGGGAGTTCAAATATTGAAGTCTTATACTGCACAGGTTTAGCCTACAGTAAAAGAAATAAATTAAGAATAGCACAGATTATTAACGTTTGTACAGCATTACACAATCTTTGGGTCCAAAGAAATGTAGTTTTAACGGATGAAATTGTGTATGCTGAAAATGATAATATATCAGATAATAATAATATTTTGTCATCGTCAAATATAAGACATGAAGCGCAAATTATTAGAAATAATATAACAGATAGTTTATAAATGTATTTATTTAATAAAAAAAATGCTTACAAATTTTTAAAATATATTTTTAGTATTTTAATTTCAAAATATCACATTTTATAAATTTTTTTTTTAGTTATAACTACAATCACAAGATATTATCAAGTCTCAAAAATTCATTTTTTGTAGTTATATAACTATAGGAACAAGATAATTACACAAAATATAAAAAACAACCATTCTTTGGTAAACTTATAACTAGCATAACATATATACACAAATAAAAAAAACCATTCGTTGGTAAACTTATAACTAGCATAAAATATATACACACATAAAAAAAACCATTCGTTGGTAAACTTATCACTACAAAAATTCATTAATGGTTTATTTCTAATTCTCTTAATTTAATATTATTCAGTTCTTGAAATAATTCAATTTCTTTGTATTTTAATTTTAATTGTTCTTTTTTAATTTTAAATTCGTCTTCTCGCTGCTTCATACCAGCTTCTAAATATATTTTACCGAATCTTTTATTTCGTTTAATGTTTTTAAAAAATTTTCATTAAAATTAGCTTGTTGTTCATAAGCAATTTGTTTTTGTGTCTTTCTATTGGCTGCTAATGTAGAACCTGATGTTATAGAAGCTGATGTTGTTGGTAATGTAGAAGCTGATGTTGTTGTAGAAGCTGATGTTGTTGCTAATGTAGAACGTGATGAAGAAACTGATGTTGATGTTTCTGCAGAAGCTGGTGTTAATGCTTCTGGTTCTACATAGTCTATTTCCATAGAATCATCATTCGATACTACAAAATTAAATTTCATTGAAAAACCATTAATTAAAATATATGTATATTTCCTTACCACCAAAACTTCAAACATTTCCTATTCCTTCTACGGAAGCTTCTAAACCGCATGCAGCAGCAATTTGCTCTTCAACAACCGCCAACGGCACTTGGTCAAATGGACCTTCTCCAGTTTTTTTAAATTTATTTTTGTTGTCCACTAATTTTTTTTTGGTCCAATGTTTTTTTAATGTCCATACCTAAAATGTTTTCACAATATATTAAAACATTATTAAAATTATACCATTATTTGTAGTACTTACTCTTCGCCATTCGTGCACTGATTTTGTTGGCGGTCCCATGGCATTTAATACAGATCTTATATTCTCCCATTGGTATTATTCGTCTGGCCTTCTGAAGTATTGGCATGGGTACCACGAGCTAAATTTTCATGCTCCACCATGAATTCCACCAATTTTTGAATTTGCTCATTTGTTGGCTTTCCAGTCCTTAGAAATTATAAATTTCATTTAAAAATTATTCAAAATACTTTAAATTTACTTTACTTATATTTTTTTAGCGAAATATATCTATTTTTATTTCATTTTTAATTATTATTATAACTATCGCTTTTTTTCGCTTTTTTGCGATAGCTATTTTGCTGTTCCACTTTTTTGACAGCTAAAACGAGATATTCACTATCACTATTACATTTTGTATTGCCAAAAAATGTGATAGTGATAGTCACTATCACTATTTTATAATGCCTGCTCTGGTGCCCAATTGAATTTACTGGATAATTAATTGGTACAAGATTAAACCTAATAAGAAATTCCCGAAATTAAAGAGAAGTATCTGAAATTCATGGAAGAATATGAGAATTTGGGACATATGCGCAAGGCAGAACCATTAAATTCTGGGAATTTACACTATTATAGCCCACATCACGCTGTGTCTATCTAGCGTAAATTTCGTGTTGTATTTGATGGATCAGCTAAATTAGCGAACGGTAAATCTTTAAACGACATTCAGTATATTGGTCCTCGCCTTCAAAACGATCTATTAGACATTATATTGAAATTTCGAACTGGTCGTATTGCATTTAGCGCGGACTTTTGTAAAATGTTTCGTCAAGTTGAAATCCAACCTAGTCATTGGGATCTTCAGCGAATTTTGTGGAGGAAAAATACCGATGAGCCAATACTTGATTATTGGTTGACAGTTGTTACATATGGATTAGCTTCATCTCCATATAATGTGGTAAAGGCGCTCGTTCAAAGCGCACTAGATAATATTGAACAATTTCCAATGGGTGCACAGGTTGTATTAAACGATTTTTATATGGATGATATGTTAACATCGGTTGATTCAGAGAGCCAAGCCATTCATTTTAAAGGGAGGATCAAATTTAATAGATATAATGGATGAAGATGTGGAAGAGAAAAGTGTTGATGAGCAAAGTAGTACAAGTATATTGGGTATTTTATGGAATTTCAGAAATGATGAATTCCAATTTAAAGTAAAACCACGAATTCAACCTGATGTTATTACCAAACGCATTATTACAAGCGAAGCAGCGCGAATTTTTGATCCACAAGGTTATGTAGCACCTGTTATAATTCGAGCGAAGTTGTTCATACAGGAATTGTGGCGCAGTGGTAACGATTCGGATGATCCATTACCCTTAAATATCCAACAAAAATGGAAGGAATCTTATGATGAATTAAAATTGATTGAAAAAATACATATACCGAGATGGATTGCTACTTCCTTAAGCCAGAAATTTCAAATTCATTTATTTGCTGATGCTTCAAAGAAAGCTTATGGTGTTGCTGTGTATATTCGTACAGTGACTTGATATCGCGTGGAGTTAAAACTAGTAATTTAATAAACAACCGTTTATGGTGGAACGGACCATCTACGATAAGTGAACCTAATAAAGACTGGCCAGAATAGACATCTAAAATAATTTCCTTATCAGCATAAAAGCCACTAATTTTTTTTTGGTCCAATGTTTTTTTAATGTCCATACCTAAAATGTTTTCACAATATATTAAAACATTATTAAAATTATACCATTATTTGTAGTACTTACTCTTCGCCATTCGTGCACTGATTTTGTTGGCGGTCCCATGGCATTTAATACAGATCTTATATTCTCCCATTGGTATTATTCGTCTGGCCTTCTGAAGTATTGGCATGGGTACCACGAGCTAAATTTTCATGCTCCACCATGAATTCCACCAATTTTTGAATTTGCTCATTTGTTGGCTTTCCAGTCCTTAGAAATTATAAATTTCATTTAAAAATTATTCAAAATACTTTAAATTTACTTTACTTATATTTTTTTAGCGAAATATATCTATTTTTATTTCATTTTTAATTATTATTATAACTATCGCTTTTTTTCGCTTTTTTGCGATAGCTATTTTGCTGTTCCACTTTTTTGACAGCTAAAACGAGATATTCACTATCACTATTACATTTTGTATTGCCAAAAAATGTGATAGTGATAGTCACTATCACTATTTTATAATGCCTGCTCTGGTGCCCAATTGAATTTACTGGATAATTAATTGGTACAAGATTAAACCTAATAAGAAATTCCCGAAATTAAAGAGAAGTATCTGAAATTCATGGAAGAATATGAGAATTTGGGACATATGCGCAAGGCAGAACCATTAAATTCTGGGAATTTACACTATTATAGCCCACATCACGCTGTGTCTATCTAGCGTAAATTTCGTGTTGTATTTGATGGATCAGCTAAATTAGCGAACGGTAAATCTTTAAACGACATTCAGTATATTGGTCCTCGCCTTCAAAACGATCTATTAGACATTATATTGAAATTTCGAACTGGTCGTATTGCATTTAGCGCGGACTTTTGTAAAATGTTTCGTCAAGTTGAAATCCAACGTAGTCATTGGGATCTTCAGCGAATTTTGTGGAGGAAAAATACCGATGAGCCAATACTTGATTATTGGTTGACAGTTGTTACATATGGATTAGCTTCATCTCCATATAATGTGGTAAAGGCGCTCGTTCAAAGCGCACTAGATAATATTGAACAATTTCCAATGGGTGCACAGGTTGTATTAAACGATTTTTATATGGATGATATGTTAACATCGGTTGATTCAGAGAGCCAAGCCATTCATTTTAAAGGGAGGATCAAATTTAATAGATATAATGGATGAAGATGTGGAAGAGAAAAGTGTTGATGAGCAAAGTAGTACAAGTATATTGGGTATTTTATGGAATTTCAGAAATGATGAATTCCAATTTAAAGTAAAACCACGAATTCAACCTGATGTTATTACCAAACGCATTATTACAAGCGAAGCAGCGCGAATTTTTGATCCACAAGGTTATGTAGCACCTGTTATAATTCGAGCGAAGTTGTTCATACAGGAATTGTGGCGCAGTGGTAACGATTCGGATGATCCATTACCCTTAAATATCCAACAAAAATGGAAGGAATCTTATGATGAATTAAAATTGATTGAAAAAATACATATACCGAGATGGATTGCTACTTCCTTAAGCCAGAAATTTCAAATTCATTTATTTGCTGATGCTTCAAAGAAAGCTTATGGTGTTGCTGTGTATATTCGTACAGTGACTTGATATCGCGTGGAGTTAAAACTAGTAATTTAATAAACAACCGTTTATGGTGGAACGGACCATCTACGATAAGTGAACCTAATAAAGACTGGCCAGAATAGACATCTAAAATAATTTCCTTATCAGCATAAAAGCTGATCAAATTAAATTAATGATCAAATTATAAGCGAATGTCTAGAACTATAAGAATTATAAGCGAATGTCTAGAACAGGTTTGATAATGTATTACTGAGTTCCTTTACAGACACTAATGAAGAAATTGAATTATATGACTAAAATATCATCTTATAGAGCTGTTTGTCGTATCACTGCATATGTTGTTCGGTTTTGCCACTGTTGTTACGAGTCAATTCGCAAACGTAAAAACAAATCCGTCCAATTATTTCAGATCTATGAAGATCAACGGTTAGCATTTACACTTTTGTTATTAAAATAAGTAAGAAGAAATTAAAGATTGCTAAATTAGCCATTCCAGAACTGAACAATGCTCTGAATTACTGGATTAAATTGGCTCAGAGAGAGTCATTTCCTTCACAATATCAATCCATTTTCAACCATAAACCAATTTCGAGAAATTTGGTCCTTGACGCCATGGATAGACGAAAATGGATTGCTACGAATTTACGGCCGGTTAAATAATCTAAAGTTATCATTAAATCACAGGAAGCCAGTTATATTAGATCATAAGGGTACATTAGTCCGAAGACTTGCTGAAGAAGCTCATTTATTTTTATGTCATGGTGGTGTTCAGCTCTGTACTCAATACTTGAGAAATAAGTATTGGATTATAAATATTCTAGTTTTATTGCGCAGTGTAGTAGCTAATTGTGTGATATATTGTAGACATCGTCAAGAGGCAGCTAAACAGTTTATGGCTGATTTAACAGCAATCAGGTTCCAACCCACACCTGCATTTTATCATTGTGGGGTTGATTATGCGGGACCAATTCAGGTAAAGCAGAGGCGTAACGTTACCACCAATGGTTATATTGCCGTGTTCGTTTGTATGTTGTATAAAGCCATTCACTTAGAGCTAGTTAGTAGTCTAGAAAAAGATACTTTTCTAGCCGCCTTGTCCAGATTTGTTAATACAAGAGCGAGTAGTATTCACCACATGTATAGTGATAATGGTCGTAACTTTGTCGGAGCATCACGAAGACTTAGGGAAGCCGTTGAATTGTGGCAAGTTGAGAAGGTTATGGAATATCTAGAAACGCATTCTATTCAGTGGCATATCAATATTCCTAATTCACCCCATCATGGAGGTTTATTGGAGGCAGGTGTTAAATCAGTTAAACACCATTTGAAGAGAATAACCTGAACGCAGTTATTTACATTTGAACAGTTAGCCACTATGTTAGCAAAGATTTCAGCTTGCTTAAACTCTCGACCATTGACGCCTATAATGTATACCGGTCGAGATGGGAACATTCATATAAAATGAAGGCGGAGAAAAGTGAATTTGATCGACCAATAACACAGCTATGTTTACTGCCAATTGATAGCGCTGAGGAAATGGAATCCGATGCTGGTTTTCCTAAGGTTTTCCCAGTATCCGTGAGCAAATGCTGGATAACCATCGTGCAGGGTTGTTTTAAGGGCTTTAGTATTGAGTCACTTCATTCTTTAACGCTGCAGGTTGTTACGGCCACCGTAAGTAATCCGCTTTTAAAATCGAAGTCAAACGAATAAACGCAGCGAAATGACAATTATGTATTCGTCACATAAACGATATACGATGTCAAACAGATAAACGAAGAATGTATGAAGAACTCAGATCAAAGAATTAAAGGATAAAGTCCGTACATAATTTTACACTATAAAGTAGAAATTGAATTAAAGTAATTTCTTTTTATATTTGACTCTTTCACACCTTATATTGCGGGCGATGCAAACTTAATAGTGTCGTCTCTGTTTGAACATAAATATATAATAAATATGTATAGTGTGACCAGCGTATATAAATAGGGTGCTAGTTTTCATACATTTTCAATAAGTTTGGCATAATGTTAAAAAAATCAAGATTTTGCGATGGTATCACTGCTAGTTATATCTCTGTTTGTGTGTGTGCTGTCTGTTTTTTCAAGTTCGGAGTGAATATTTAAAAGTTAAAATTATTAAATATATAAAAAAATGTATATATTTTTTTATATGGATATACATATATATATACAGATATATATATATATATATATATATATATACATATATATGAAATCAGTATACCTATATAAAATATATATATGTATATAAAAAAATATACATACATATATATATATATATATATATATATATATATATATATATATATATATATATGAGCTCTGAAAAAATTTGGTTTTGGCATATTATTTGACACCCATGTCAAAATTATAGCAAGAAACAAAAAAAAGCAAGAAAATTTTCTTGCTCGGGAAGTAATTCAATTCACACGTCATACTTTTTCTCTTTTGCACTCACAAGAAAGAAAAGAAAAAATATTGAACGTCAGAATTATAGTGCTATAAATAGACAATGTAAATGCACACTAAGGTCTGCCTGATAGTTCTATCAATGAAATATGTGACGTCATCGGCTAGAAATTTTATATGAAATTAATGCTGTGTTTCTTACTTGTGCTCAGATCGATCTAATAAATCTAGTACTGTTTCCTATTTTGACTCAGATCAATCATTTTGAGAATCCTAGACATGCCTACCAATATTTGTATTCTTCCCGGCAAACATTGGTGCATTTTTTATCTGCAAAATCTCACTGTTTCTTATTTTATAAGTCAGATTAATTTGCTTTCAGATTTGAAAGAATCTAGTTGATCAACAGATTTAAATAAGAAACATACCAAATATAATAAATTAAATAAAAGCACAGCCAACTAAAATATCTTTAAAATAAATAACATAAATTAAAATGAAATTAGATAAACATAATTTTTAGAAAAAGTACGAGCACAATTTTTTCGACCCCTAAAATATATTTTTTGAGAAATTTTTATAAAAAATGACCCCTAAACTATAATATAAAAAAGCATATATATATTATTGTTGTTGTTGAACATTTTTTATAAACTAATTTCGCAAAATTCAAAACCCCCAACGTTGGCGCAATCTATATTAAAATTTTCTAAGCTAATTTCAACATTTTCATTCTTAAATTCAAGTCCGGAATTTGAAAATTCGGAAGAACATACAAAAACAAACGGCAAAAATTAGAACAAGCGAATTTAGAAGTATTGAATAGAAATAACTTTGCTGATTTTTTACATCAAGTGCAAGGAGTACGAGTATCGGAAAATATGAAAAGTTTTAGAACATTGAGATCTGGTGTAAAATACAAAAGAATTTACCCAATAAGGAAACCAAGGAAAGCAAGGAGAAATAAAGTAATAAATAGCAAAACTGAAAGAAGTTTAAATATAAAAGAATTAGACAAAATGAATCCAATAAACGACCCCCAATACTTTAATTTCACGAAAGCAAATAATATGAATAGGACAATAAATAAACCGGGACCATCGGGATTAAAATCGCCCCTATTCCACAAATGACAACTCATATCATTTGGAACCAAGACCAACACTGTTACCAGTGGAAAAAATAATAACAACATTTTTGGTGCAAGTTCCAACATTTTCAGGTGTAGGGTTGGACATTGTAAATGAATTGAACAATTTTCTAGAGTTGGCTAACCACGCATACGAATTGAAAACTTTACACAATACAAAGATATTTTAAGAAATCCATTCATTGAAAGCAAAGATATGGCTACATTAGCATCAGAAATGATGGGAATGTACCAATATGAAAACGAAACAGTGAACCTTTTCGGGGAAAGAATATCAGAAAAATTGACGGCTTATCGAAACAGAGTGAATGGAAGATATCACAATGAGGGACGAGCATTAATAAATGAGATGGAGATAACAGCAGAGAGTATTTTTAGGAGGACTGCGATCAGCAGATTTGAAACAAAACTTAATATTCAAAAACCCCGAAAATTTACGAGTCTCCATAGCTCCATAGGAGCGGCTCGTCAATACTTAAATGAAACACGAAATTTAGGAAATATAGGAAGTTCGAGTAAAACTAGTAATAGTAGACAAGGTGATCAAATGATGAACTTATTAACAAGTATGATGAAAAAATTAAATGAAACTGACCAACCAAATAATAACAAATTCAATCATGGAAATAATCTTAGAAATAATAATAATAATAACTTTTTCCGGGGAAAACCAGGAAATAATAAATTCAATAACGGTCAAAACAACAACAACAATAATTCCAACAATAATTATAACAAACAATTCTCAAATAATAATAATAATTATAATAACAATAATTTTCATAATAATAATAAGACCCCTAATAGAAATAGCAATGAAAACCAAAATATATTTAATGGTAATACCAACACAATAATAGAAATAATAATAATTATAGTAATAATAAGAATAATAACAATAGAACTAATTGTAATAATGGCAACATTTCATTTAGAGGGCCAACAACAAATAATAATACTATAAAATGTTTTAAGTCTGGCGAACCAGGTTACCTTAGTAGAGATTGCACGTGGCAATCCCAGCCAACATCATTGCAATGCACAAATTGTGGAATGAATGGACATGAATCCACTCATTGTTTTAAACTACGTTCGAGAAATAACAATTTCGCAAATCAAAGGATACTCGCATTAACTAAAAAGTTTAGAAATTCATTGCGAATGGTGTGCAAGGAAAGGACATAAAATTTTAGATTGTGAAGTTCGTAAATCCTATGAATCCAAAATGACAATGGTTTCGAGAAACGAGGACGGAGTGAACTAAAAGAGCCCAGCTCATACGTTTGGAGGGAAAAATAACCTTACAAGAGCCAATAATTAATTTAGAAAAATAGTATTGGATAGACCCTGAATTATGTAATAATTTAATAAAAGATAAAGAGGAAAATAACGAAAGTAATAAAAATAATGAAAATGAAATTGAAATAAATTATGTTAGATCGAATATAGGCTCTTGTGAAGGAAAAGTAATAAACGAAACAGAAATCGAGAATAAGAAAATTAAGTTACCAAATGATGGTATTTTCGATAACATTGCGATGACCCCTATAAGCGATGAAAATGAATCAAAAACAATTTATACAGAAAAATCAAGTGATAAAAATACGAATAAAATACAAATGATTAAGGGAATTTTTGATTACGTGGATATGGATATTGAAAATTACAAGAATAATATATTTTTTAAAGCTAAAAATTTTATGGAAAAAAAGTCTCAAATCTGGAAAGCAACTAAAAATTGTACAAATGATTTTAAAACTGAAGAAATATTTTTATTAGAAGAAGATATTAAACCAAGAATTGTTAAATTAAATAAGGAAGAAAATGTGAATATTATTATAGAAAATAATGTAGGAGTAATTGTGGAAGAATTTTATTTGGAAGAATATATAGAAGTAAAATGTTTTAATAAAAATGTAGTAGAAGTTGTAGAAGTTATAGAAGTTGTAGTAGAAGAAAATTATTTAAGTACAAAAGTTTGTACTGGTATATTGATAGAAGATGAAATTATTGGAGTTAATAATATTAATGATAATAACCGTGAAAATATTAATGAAATTATTAATATTAATAAGGAAAAAGAATGTTGTTTAACAATTCAAATAGATGAACGAAAAATGAATTTAAATAGTACTGATGTTAATATTGAAAAAGAAAAATATAAGGAAATAATTTATAAACATGGAGACAAAAATAAGGAAATAAAAAATATATGAGAATCCATAATAACAGCACGGAAAATAACAAACGAAAATAATTATTTAGTCATCGTATTTAATAATAATGTTTCCTAAATTTCGTGTTTCATTTAAGTATATACTACGGGTATTGAAAATAAAAATTTTAAACAAAAAAATTACCCTTATTCTTAATGTTGTTACTTTACCATTAAGAAAACTAAATAACAATATAATAAAATTAAATCATAAATATAAAAACATAGGTGGAAGCGTAAAGGTAAATTATATTAAAATAAAAAAAATATATTAAAATATTAAATTTTAATATTACTTAATAAAAAAAAATATTTTAGAATAAAATAGAAAGGGGAGCGTTACCGCTCAAAAACAAATAATAGGGGTAATATACAAAAAATCATATCTTCATTCCGTAAATCCCTATTCCTTTGCTTAAAATCTTAACTTTTTATATTTTATATATGCAATTTTTTTAAGTAAAAATAAATACTATATTCAAAAACATAAATTTTAGTAAAAGTAAAATAAATTTATAATTAAAAAAAAAATATTAATATATAATTTTATATATTAAATTAAAACATAATAATTTTATTTATAAAAAAAAAACAAAAAACAGGATTTTCTTTTTATAAATAATAAAATAAAATGTTATGTAGTCAAATAAATAAAAAATAATAAATAAGAGATTAATTATACATATGGTTAAGAAAAAACAGCAAATAGTGCACTCTCCTAACATCAATGGAAGATGGCTTGATCTTATTTTTTCTAATAACTACGACAATGTGGTTGCTGTTCCAGCTACTGATGCTGATAATCTTTTCACTAACACACAACATCATAATGCATTAGTTGTAGAACTTAAAACCACTGATACTTCCTTCATTAAATCTTACAACAACAAAATTGTATATGATTTTAAAAATGCTGATTTTGATAACATTAATTTAGCTTTTTCCTCTATTGACTGGACCGAAATTTTATCATCTGATGACTTAGATTCTATTGTCGCATCATTTTACGCTTCAATTTTTAGAATAATTGATACTTACGTTCCTAAAATGGTAAAAAAAATACAAGTTAACTGAGCCATGGTTGGACAAAAATCTTAGATCTCTGCGAAACCGTAGAAATAAATTATATAAAAAAATTACAAAAAATAAGTAATCCTAACCCAGATCTACATCTAATACGTGAGCAGAAGAAACTTGCAGCTGAGTTCTCTAATAAGTCGCGTTTTTCTTATGAATACTATATTGGTAAACTTGGCCAAGACCTTTTAACACATCCCAAAAAATTTTTCGATTTTGTGAACACCGAACGTAAATGCTCTGGATATCCTTCTACCATGTCAAAGGATAACTCTTTCTCATCAAATCCTAGTGTCATATGCGACATGTTTGCTGATCGATTTAGCGAATGTTATAGGCCCACATCTGATTTAATAGACATCGCAACTACTAGCGACGACCAGAACTCTATTTTAAGTACACTATCAATCTCAGATGAGGAAATACTTAAAGTGTTAGGTAGTATTGATACTAATAAAGGTCCTGGGCCTGATTTACTTCCTCCTCTTTTTCTAAGTAAATGTGCTGATCAGCTGTCTGTACCACTTAAACTTATCTTTAATAAATCCATCTCTTCAGGAAAATTTCCATCAGCCTGGAAATCCTCTCACCTCACTCCAATATACAAAAGTGGTGATAAGGCTGACATAAATAACTATAGAGGTATAGCTATTTTGTCTACAATACCAAAAATATTTGAAAAAATAATATGTGATAAAATGACGTCAATTATAAATCCTATACTTAACGAGCAACAGCATGGTTTCAGAAAAGGCCGCTCTACCACTACAAATCTAATGGTTTTTACGTCTGATCTGCTGATTAACATGGAAAAAGGCTACAAGATTGATGCTATCTACATCGACTTCAGTAAAGCTTTTGACCGTGTAGACCACAGTATCCTTATTTCTAAACTAAAAAACATCGGATTGGCAAACCCACTTTTGGGATGGATCAGTTCTTATCTCAGTGGTCGAACCCAATCTGTCAAATTTCAAGGGTTTATTTCCAAAAAAATATCGGCTTCTTCAGGTGTCCCTCAGGGTAGCCACCTTGGCCCTCTATTATTCAATATATTACTCCTTGACCTATCTGTATTACTGTCTGATATTCCACATATTTTATATGCTGACGATCTAAAAATCTACTATATCATAACTAAACCTTCAGATGTACAGTACTTAGAATTTAGACTAAAACTACTTGAGAACTGGTGTAAAGTTAATAAATTAGACCTTAATGTTAGCAAATGTCACGTCATTAGTTTTTCAAGAAAAAAATCTACTCTTTTACATACTTACCAATTAAATGGTACTCAACTACAACGTGTCACTCAAATTAACGACCTTGAGGTTCTGCTGGACTGTAAATTAAGTTTTAACCTTCATTATGATAGAATCATTTCTAAAGCCAATAAAATGCTTGGTTTTATCAAAAGAAGAGCTCGTGAGTTTAAAAATGTGTAGGTGACAAAATCTTTATATTGCACTCTAGTACGCTCTATTCTTGAATATGCTTGTCCTATTTGGCTACCCTATTTCCAGCTGCATAGTGATAGAATCGAGTCAATTCAAAAAAAATTTCTTCTTTTCGCTCTACGTGACCTGCACGACCCACACGACTATAACAATTTACCGCCGTACCTTTCTAGACTTAAATTACTTGAACTGACTTCACTCTCTTCTAGACGTGACCTACTAATATCTTGTTTCACTTTCGATGTCTTGAATAATAACATTAATGTTAGTTTTATATCCAACGGGATAAAATTTAACAATGACGTAAGACAAACAAGACACACATCCTTACTTAAGGATTCTGCTCATCGTACGGAATATGGTAAAAATGAACCTATCAATAGATGTTGTATGGTTTTCAATTATTACAGCTCCTGCTTTTCGCCTACAATATCTAAATTAGTGTACAAATCCAGACTTCGCAATATCATAATATAATCGCATCCCTTACATCCTTTAACATTACTTATCATACGCATATTGTTAATTAATTATATTAATTTTAATTTTAATTTTAAGAATACCAAATAATGGAAAAATTATTTCCTTATTAAGTATAGTCCAATATTTTTACTTCAATCTTAACTATTATAATAATATTAAGTATAGTCCAATATTTTTACTTCAATCTTAACTATTATTTTATATAGTTATGTAATATACAATATCTCTAAATTATTATACATATAAAAAACTATTTTATAAGCCACTTACAATGCACTGTAACCAGCGGCGGCTTGTCATATTGGGCAGGGTGGGCTAAGCCCAACCTGAATTTACAGGAAAATGCTACAAAATATTTATTTAAAATATATTATAAAAATGAGCAAAAAAAATTCAAATTTTTTTTTAAATAAATTTCATATAATATACGTGTATATAATTTTTTCCATCGAAATTCGTACACCACCGCTGCGAAATATAATATGCATATAAAAATATAATCTAAAATCTAAATATGAATATGAACGCTCAAATACAAATATATTATACTAACACTACATAACTTTTTCATTATAAAAATACAACTACTCTTTTCTCTTTACTTCAAGGGCTAATTGAAATTTGCCCCCCTTATTATACTAATTTTATACAAAACAATTTTGCGTATGTGTTGAATTTTGTATGGATCAGGCTGGGCTAATTTAAACTAGCCCACGAAGACTACGTGTTCCCCATAGAAATGCGAAATATTTGTAATTGCTATATGATTTGCAGAATTTAATTATTTTTTCTATGGAAGAAAATTATTAGAAAATTTCCATTGTATAGCAATGTCAATTTTCAAGTTTTTTAAACCAAAATGCCAGGCGCGCATATTTTATAATCAACACTATTGAGTTGAGTTATTTCCTTCTCCTATATTAAAAAATTTATATTGAGAAAAATATATCATGGGATACAAAATCTCTTGTCCATAGAAGAAATATTCCTATACTGAAATTTGCATGAAATATTTTTCATTAAAAAAAAAGAAATATATCATCGTGGGCTAGAAAATCGCAGCCCCTAGAACGAATAATTCCTTTGAGAAAAAATTTGCATGAAATATTTATTTCGTTATATAAATATTTTGTATTAAAAAATAAATAAATATATCTTCATGGGCTAGAAAATCGCAGCCCATAGCAATAATTTTATCGCTTATATTTTAAATTCCCTCAGTAGACAAAAAATTATTTAATTGCAGCACACATTAGAACTAAATTTTTAAAATTAGTACCAGGCAATCATAAATTTCAGAAAGTAAGAATTTTCTTCTTAGTTGAGAAAACTTAAGACAATTGCATACAAATATAACTATTCAAATATGTATGGAGTGTGCCATGATTTTCGTTTATTTAGCTCGTTTGCATGTGTCTAATTTTTTGTGTGCATAATATGTGATTTATTTTTCTTGTGTGCATATGCATAGCATATAATGATTTTTTTTTATTGTAAAGAAAATGAAAAACATTTAGATGCCAATGTGATTAACTCACAAATGATAAGCTTAGATGCCAATGTGATTAACTCACTAAAACGGAAACTCACTAAAACGGAATCTTTGCTTTTCATAACAAAACTTTTTCCTTTAGCCCACCCAGAATTTTTGATCACGGTCCGCCACTGACTGTAACTAAGGTATTTAATGTAATGCAATGTACCTTGTTTGGTAAAAAAAAAAAAAAAAAAAACAATTTTACAAAATATATAAAAAAAAATGTTTAGAAAAAAAATATATGAAATATACAATAAATTAAGTATCAAATAAAATGATATTTAAAAAATATACAAACTTATAAAAGATATTTTATACAAATATACAAAAAATATATATATACAAAAAAAATTTTAGTAAAAAATATCAAAATATATAACGTTTAAAAAAAAAAAATTTATAAAAAAAATATACAAATAAAATTTTAAGATATAAGAGTCAAAAAGATTTTTCTACCCTTATATTTTTTCTAAGAGGGAAGGTGTTGTGAATTGAGGCACCCTCTTCAATTCACACCGGAAATCACTAAAATTTCCAATTAATAAAATTATTAAATTTAATTAATTTTTAAAACAAAAATCTTAAATTACGCGTTGCTCGTGCACAGAGAAAAAAATTAATTTATTAAATTATAATTTCTCTGTGCTGACAACGCGTAAAATTAAGTAACCAATTAAATTAAAATTGATCAAAATTATTTTATTGGATAAGCTGATTGGTTTTCCAAAAAATTATTGGAAAGTTTTGGAAAGCCAAAAAAGCTCTCCAACAAAATAAAATAGAAAGAAATATTAAAATTTAGGCAGTTGATCGGATAAGAAATAAGGTTCTTAATTTTTAAAATCAAATTTAAAAGGTCTGTCAGTAGTTCGGGAAAAATTTCTATGTTAAAAATATTTTAAAATTTAGTCAGAATTTATAGAAATAAAAATTATAAAGTCATCAGTTAAAAAATTAAATTTTATTTTAAAAAAAAACAAACTCTTACATAATTGGAAATAATGTGGTTATTTTGTCCGTCGGGAACAATAACAGTTAAAAAGAAAATTAATAAGATGTTAAAATTTAGAAATGAATCTTAATTTTGTTAATAAAATTATTAAAAAACAATTTAATCAATAATTCGACAAATAAAATAATATGTTAATTAAAATTTAAATAATTATAATAAAATTACAAAGTAATAATTAAAGTAACAATAAATAAAAATTAGAATATATAAACTTGGATAACCAATATAAAACAAATAAATAGAAACAGATTAATAAAGACAAAAGTATACTAATTGTATAAAAAAGCAAATGTGTTTTATTTAGAAAAGTAGGTTTTTTAAAAGAAGGTTAAAATAGGTGAGATAAATAAATAGATAAAGTAAAGAACATTAATGATTAAAAATTAAATCATTACAAGATTCACCAAGTTCAATATCATTTTTGAAAAACAATATAATTATATGTTTCACCCTTTAGTAGTAGAATTTAAAACTATAACTGTGGTTTTTATATTACTATTTACTACGTTTCAGTTGCAACATTAAACCTAATTTTTGGGGTTTTGTGACAATTGGAAATCACATTTTAAAAATTAACATTTTATATATTTTAGTTCTCCGCGCCTCTAGCTGTAGAAATTTGAAATACATTTTCACTGATCAGGAAAATTAAATCAACGAATTTGTATAATAAATAAATGCTTCTGTAACTTTTCTTGAACTAAAAATTATAAATGAAACTGTTCTCCTACAATTGTGTTATTAAATTTGTCTCAAAAATACGTTATAATCTATTTATTTTAGCATTCAGGATTTTTTCGTCAGGCTACTGATTATGCTGAACGCGGCGCCTTAGGTAGCAGTTTAAATATTTTAATATTTTATAAATTCTGATATTTTCTAATATGACAAAATTTTCACGGCAATACCTTTACTAGGTAGCAATATTAATATTCGATAACTTGAATTTTGTATGCTATATAATGAAATACTGATTTTTTCTAATATATAATATTTTATTGCATATACAAATGATTGTGGCAAAAATCTGATTACGAATATAGAAAATAAATTACTAACTATGACTTATCAAGCATCACAGCTGATAATAATTATGTGGTCATAGACCTTAGTTTACAAGTTAATTTAAATTTATTATTATATAAATGAGAGAATTTGTAGTACCAATAAAAATATTACATTATAATTACAAGTTAAATTAAATTTATTATTATATAAATAAGAAAATTGCTAATACCAATAACAATATTACATTATAACTACTTTGCCATTGCAATATGATTTTATATATAAAAAAAGAGTGAGTGACGTCACTGCTTCTTGGCTGCTATCATATGATAATGCACTGCATTATCTTATCGCACGTTGAACTTTATTTTCAGTTGACAGTCAGTGACTTATCTTTTGGTTGACAGTTTAAGTCAATTAACGTGGTGTTATTAAATAAATATAAATATATAATTAATTTATATTTTTGTTTATTTTTATGTTCGTCGCGAATATTCTCGCCCCCTTGGATTATATCCGGATTATAATTCAACAAAAATCATAGATGTTCAAAGTGATAGTGATTAGAGATAGTGATAATCCTTTTGGTTGATTTACCACAGTGTAGTCCACCAATATATGAATATTGGATAAAAGAGAAAAAAACAAAAAGAAAAATTATAGTTTTGTGTTATATGTTTATGTTCAATAGAAATTAGACTGTGTCGTTGATTATGTTGTTTTGCTGTTCATGTTATCATAATGAAAGTAAGTAGATTTATGTAATCAATTATGTATATGCAGGTATGCATTTTCTTTTTTTCTCTTTTGAATAATAAGTTGGACTCCAGGAAACCATCATTTGGTACATGAAAATAAAAAAATTTTTTGCAATTTTAGGAAATAAATATGTGTATGTGAATTATAAAATAAATATATGTGTGTGTGTGTGTTGATGTGTTTCGAAAGGTAGAATTAATTAATGCAAATGTGAAATATCTATAATCTTTTATTATATTAACACTTTTGTTTATGTTGATTTATTATTGTTTAATTTAGTATTTTTTTTTATTAATTAAATTTTAAGTTTTCATAATGTTAGGATTATTATTAATATTTAAGCAATTTTATTTTGTTAATGTTACACATATTTTAAAAGATTTAATTATATGAATTTATTAAGTTTATTTGTGGATTATTGTATAATTATTTATTTATGAAGTGTTTAAACCGATATTATCTGCAATTTGCAAAAGGCACAATTTTTTGATTCGTCTTTTGAAAGTTCCATTCGCGGTTCTTACGGTGACCACGCGCACTAAGTTATCATCACCGGGAGTGGCGCGGTTATACGCGGAATGTGCCAATGTGTTGGTGGCATTCGTTCATCTTTTATTAAAACGATGTCTCCGATTTTCATGTCAACTTGGGTTGTATTCCATTTCGGACGTTTTTGGAGATGCGTTAAATATTCAATACTCCATTTATTCCAGAATGTTTGGTATAAGTGTTGAATATATTGCCACCTATCTAAATTATTTTATTTAATATCTTTTAAATCTCTTTCAGTTAGAGTGTTCAATGAATCCATAATCAAAAAATGTCCGGGAGTCAAAACATCTAGATTATTAGGATCCGCTGATTTTGGGCATAAAGGTCGCGAGTTCAGACAGGCTTCGATTTGTGACAATAAAGTGGCATATTCTTCGAATGTTAATTTTGCATTTCCAGTTATACGTTTCATGTGATACTTAATCGACTTGACTCCGGATTCCCATAAACCACCCATATGAGGAGCTGATGGTGGGTTAAAATGCCAATGTGTGCCCAATTAACTCAATTTCTCAGCTATTTCTTGGGACCATTGTTGTTGAATTATTTTTCGTTCTTTCTTTAAAATATTGTCAGCTCCAACGAAATTTGTTCCACAATCGCTGTAGATATTTTTACATATTCTTCTTCTCGAAGTAAAACGATGAAAAGCTGCTATGAACGATGCGGTGCTAAGATCGCTAACTAACTCAATATGAATCGCTTTTGAGCATAAACAAATAAATAAAGCAATGTAACCTTTTATGAATTTGCTACACCGACCCTTCCATGCTTTAATTTCAATGGGACCAGCATAGTCGACATCAGTGTTAAAGAATTGACGAGCATCCTGAACACGAACCGCTGGTAAATTTCCCATTTATTGATGTCCTTCTTTTGCTGTAAAACGAAAACATATAAGGCATTTTGTAATTACTCTTTTAATATTATTTTTTGAACTAATAATCCAATATTTATTTTGTAGATATTTATTAAGTAGTGTTTGTCCACCGTAAAACGTAGAAATATGTGCGGCAAGGATCAGCAAATCTGTAAAATGGTTTTTTTTATGATAATAGGATGACGTCTATCATATTTCAAAGTGGTATTTCTCAATCGACCACCCACTCGTAACATTTCATGTTCATCCAAAAATGGATTCATAGTTAAAATATTACTTTGTTTCGGAATTGGTTTTTGTGCCAATAGCTTTGTTCGTTCATCTTCACATACAGATTTTTGAACTTGTATGATTGCACACTTTAAAGCATTTTCAATTTCTCCAGGAGTAATTTAATAATTTGGTAAGTGAAGAATATTTTTGTATTAATATTTCAATTAAATTTGTGGTTTTACTTGACGTTCCGATAAATAATGATTCTATTTTGTTTGCTTCTAGTTCTGTTTCGTTACGAACATTTTGTGTAAAATTTTTAAGGAATGTTGGATCCTACCACCACAACGAAGAAATTACCATTTCTGCGGGAAGTAGCCCGCATCAGCTGGATTATCCTTTGCTATAACATGGTGCCAATTAGTGGCTGGAACACGAGCATGAATTTCAGTTACTCTGTTAGCCACAAAGGATTTCGATTTAGAAGGATCCGCTTGTATCCATGCTAAAACGATCATTGAATCAGACCATGCATAAATTGGAACATCTTGCATATTCATAGAAACTTTAATGAATTGTATAAGTTTTGATAGCAATAATGCACCACATATTTCAAGACGTGGCAATGATAGACGCTTCAATGGAGCAATTTTTCTTTTTGAGGTTAATTGAATTTGTACCATCTCATTTTCATCCACAAATCTTAGGTTAGTTACAGCAGAATATGCCTTTTCTGAAGCATCGCTAAACCCATGAATTTCTATATTTTTAGACTTGTTTGTTGTATGAATCCAACGAGGAATTTCTGGAATTAGAATTATAATAAAGTAAGGGCTGGGCATTAATGTAACCCAATAACCACCGCGGCCATTAATTGGCCTATTGTATTACCCTTGTTTCGTAGAGTTCTCTAGAGAAGCTCAAACTGCAAATGACATTGAGTAGGGTCCTTAGTGAACTGGACGTGATATCCATAGGTGTGGGGAACCAGTTTTGAATCTCTTATGTGAAAGCCCTACGCATTCGTAAAGAACGTGTAGGGCTGACTCCTCATCATCATTGCAGGTTCTACAGGTGGATGACAGGGACCTTTCGAACTTCCTGAGGTGGTAGTTCAGGTGACAGTATCCAGTGAGGAAGTTTGTTAGGATTCGAACTTGATTCCTAATGAGAGAGAGGAGTTTAGAGGTTCTTTTCCTGGAAATCGTAGGAATAAACATATTGGAATGTACGCACCCAGGTGTGGAGTGTCAGATATTTTCCCTAGTAGAGGAAAGTCATTTATTGATAGCTGTTTTAGCCGTACTGAGTGGGATACCACAGAAAGGTATGGGATGGGTAAATTTCGCTTCGGAGCCATTTCTGGAAAGAAGGTCAGCTTCCTCGTTTCCCTTGATTCCACTGTGACCCGGGACCAGGTTAATTTAACAGTGTTACGGTTAGCTAGTTCTTTGAGAACTTGAAGGCAATCCCAAACCAATTTCGATTTGAATTGGTAGGAATGAAGAGCCAGAATGGCAGCTTTGCTATCCGAAAATATGAAAATCTTGCGGTTATGGTAACCCAATCTTAGATTTTCACGGATACAGAGCTCGATGGCGTGAACTTCTGCTTGGAATACGCTGGCGTTTTGTCCAAAGACTGACAGAGATGTTCACTTTTGATTGTTTACCATATACTCCAGCTCCAACTCCATGTGTGGTTTTGGAGCCGTCGGTGTACCAGGTAATGGAGTTAGGGTCCAATATTGGTGGGTTCTGAGCCCATTCTTGCCTTTTTGGTATAAGGACCTTAAAAGGTTTATCAAAATTTAATCTAACTAGCATATGGTCCGAAAAGGGTATGCTAAGTATGGGGTCTTGACCCATTTCTTCTTAGAGGCGAGAGTTCTTTAACTTGGTATCATGCGGTGATTCCCCCGTCATGAGTATATTGTTGACAATTCTTGCTTCTTTTTGTATCTGCAGGTGCAGTGGTGGAAGATCCAGCAACACTTCACGTGCACTAGTAGGAGTGGTTCGCATTGCCCCAGTGATCCCTAGACATGCCATTCTTTGCAGCTTTAGGAGTTTTTGCTGATTTCTGCTCAGTTTTTTGCCACCAGACTGGAGAGGCATATGTTATAATTGGTCTGACGACCGAAGTGTAGAGACAGTGAGCAATATTGGGCTGAAGACCCCAATTATGCCCTATGAGGCTATTAATGACCTTGTTTAAGTGGATGTTCCACTTGAGTTTATCGTCAAGGGTAACACCAAGAAATTTGACTCCTCTACTAAAATCAATTGGTTCACCAAAGAGTGTAGGTTTAAGAAGATTTGCCCTTGATCTACTCCTGGTGGTGAATAGCTTTTTTGGGGTTTATGTTCAGCCCAATTTCTATGCACCATGCAGCAACGATGTTGAAAGCATGTTGCATGATTTCCGAAATTGTGCTGTAACTAAAGGTCCTTTACCACGGAAACCGTTAAGGTTTCTTGTGCCAATGTGGACTTGAAAAGTTTGCATTTTAGCATGGAATCAATCCATTTGCTTGTTTTAGGATCAACCCCCTTGAGGGAGATTGATCTTGAAATACAGGCGAAGGACGTATTATCAACAGCTCCCTCGATATCTAGAAAGGAACATAGAGCATGTTCTTTGATGGAGAACGATTTTTAAATCTTTCCAACTAGATTTTGTAGATCATGTGTGGTAGATTTACCTGGTAGATATGCATATTGATTTTTGCTAAGTGGGTTGATGGTAAGCACTTTATCTCTAATATGTCTATCTAATATTTTCTCCATTGTTTTCTGAAGAAAAGATATGAGGCTAATTGGACGGTGTAACGAAATCCAAATTTATTGGCTTTGTTATCTGAAGATAGGTTCGGAGGAGAAGGGTTCGGGAGCTGAAAGTGTTGGGCGCCAGGTCTGAGTGACCTAGCCACAGTCACTATGAGAAGCAAGACCAAGAATTAATTTTTCTGGTAAAAACAAAAAAAAACTAATTCCTTTTTCTTTCTTCCAGCTCCCAGGATCATTGGGATTTCCTCCTTGTTGCCGGCTCAGCACAGTCTGTGGGGCGTGGGTCGACCAATGATCCTACTAACCAACATACCACCAACAAATGTTCTCTTCAATCCAACACATTGATTACGTCATAATCAATGATGGACCAAAGAAGAACATGGAAAGGGAAAAGGAAAAGGACAACTAGAAGGAATTCTGCTACTCCGGATCACTCATCTGCTCCGACTTATTCTGCCATGTTGAATATACAAAAATTCCAAGAATACACAAGAAAAAAAAAATTTTTGCAACAACAAAAAAAAACCCAACAGGGACTCAGCACTCCCAACGATGTCCCGATGGACCTGCTCAATCCACCACACCAAAATTTATATATATAAAAATAAATAATAACACCTATGTATTTTTGGTTTCAAATCCATAAAAATTGGTTTATATATTTCAAAAAAAAAATTTTATTAATTGTAATTGAATTCCATGAATAAATATATAGATATTTAATAATTTATTTAATAAAGCAAAACTACAAACAAAAAAAAGGAATTTTAATCAAAAATTTTATTTTTGGTTTTTTTCACCTTTTTCAAAAAAAACTATAATTCTTTCAATTTTTCTTTTAAAAAAAACCAATAGAAAAAGAAACTTTCACATACCTTTTGTTTTAGTAACTTATAGATACTTTGGCGGAAGCTGCTCCCGACATGTCTGGATCCAGCTGCACCTATATCCTAAAATTTTTTATTTACTTTTTCTTTTTTTTTTATGTGAAGGTACAAAAATTTTATTTCCTTTTTATTGAAATCTCTTCCTATTAATTTTTTTATATATTGACAAGAATGCAATTTACTTTACGACATTATATAAATTAAACCAATTTAAAAACACTGCACGATGATGGCTCTGCTTCCAACGATGACTGCACCAAGATGACGACTCGACAGGACAACGTACCAGGACACAGCAACCAGCGACAGCACGGGAACACAGGAACAACAATTAACGCAAAAAAAAACGGACGCGTACGCTGGACACTAATTTAGACTATTAAAATTTTTTTTTTTCTGTATAATTTTCCCCGGCTAAGTACATATATAAAAAAAATTTTTTTTTTTCCAGATAACTTTTTCTACTCGTACACGCAATCAATTTCAAAGGTTTTCCTTTTTTTTTTCAAAGGTTTCACTACTATTTCCTTTTTCCAAAGATAATTTTTAATTTCTTTTTTTTCTTAAAAAAAAACTTGCAAAAACAAAATATTCAAAAATTCAAAGAAAAAACGAATTACAAAAATAAACTGACGAAACAATATAAGACGGTGTCCAGCGCCACGGTTATCGTACGAATTTTTGATTTTTCTTCTTTTTTTTTCCAAAATTTTCAGAATCATGCCCTTTATTTGACCCCAAGGGTTAAATCAATATCATTCTTTGTTGCTTTCCATGATTTTCGAAAATTTTGTAATTTTCACCACCACCAACACGACCTCTGGTTGTTAATAAAAAAACTTTACACATGTAACCAACTTCACGACATATACTTTTTTTTTTCTGACTGACATTTATACTATAACAATAACAACCAACATGGCAGAATGGTTTACGCCGATGTAAGTAAATTATTTAGATTTTATTTATTTTTTTATAATACTATTAATAATTATAATTTTCAGCTATCTCGGGTGTAACAAAACTGGCTTGTTCAGTTGTTTACCAAAGAACAAGTCTGAAAAGCACCCTTCAATGATGTCGGTTTACACAATGGATAACAAACCAAAAAGGTAAACAATATTATTGTGTCTTGGGGTGTTTTTTTTTTTTTTTTTTATAATATACTAATAATTCCTAATAAATAAATAACACTACAACTAATAATTTAAATAAATAATCCTACATAACAAGTGAAATAAACTAACAATTAAGTGTATAACCAGAAAAAAAACTAAGACCTAAAGTGTTACCCCAAAAAAATGTAAATAATAGACAACTAACCAATAATAATATAAATAACACTAAGTGTAAAAAAAAATAATTTAGAAAAAAAAAATATACTAATACTACTAAAACTAATACACTTAATTGTACATAACTAATTAGACCAAAAAAAAAAATAATAAATGCTACAAAAAAAAATGGTCCAAGAGAAAAAAAAATAACAAAAAAAAATATATAAATATCACAGATGGTAATGCGATTTTCTTTTTTTAGGCCAACGTGGGGCTGTCCCACACCCTGAGCAGTCTCATGCTTCACCGACTGAGCTAACCGGGCATCAACTTTTCAAATCTTTGGCATGTGCGATATATATTTTTTTTGTAATGAAATCCTCAACTTCGTAGTACACTCGACCCTTGTTCGCTACGACGGTGCATTTCAACCACGGCTTAAGGAATTTTGCTGAAATATGTTTTTGTTGATCACTTAAACCGTGATTTCGACGGAAAACTATATCCCCTGGTAAGTAAGATTTTTTTCTTGTTCTTAAATTATAGCGATTTTTATACAAATTTTGTGCTTTCTTTAAATTATTTATAACAGCCGCTTGCACACCACTTTTCTGATGATTATGTTCAACAACAAAATCATCTTGTAGCGAAGAGAGTTTCCGGAGCAGATCGTACGAAGAACCGTTTGTCATCATGTGGTATCCGAAGGTGAGATAGTACGGAGAAAATCCAGTAGCGTCGTGTACTACGTTGCGAAGTGCACACGCTATCTTACTAAGATTTTTATCCCACTCTTTGTGATTATCATTTTTGATGTACGCTCGGATGCCAGTAATTATGTTACGGTTCACTCGTTCGGACGCATTCGCTTGAGGATGATAAGGTGCAGTAAATTTATGTTTGATATTGTATTCGTCCATTAACTTTTGAAATTCTTTAGATGTAAACTGCACACCGTTGTCCGACAGCAAGACCTCTGGAATTCCAAACAAATGGAAAATTTCGGATTCCAGGAATTTGATAATCGGACTAGTCTTGGCTTGTCGCAACGGCTTCAACAACACGAATTTGCTGAACTGATCTAGAACGATTAAGATAGACGTATTCCCTTGTTTCGATCGGGGATACGGTCCCAACAAGTCGATGTTAATGTATTGCCAGGGTCGCACAGGCGGCGAACGTATCCCCATCGGAGGACGTAAGCTGGTGTTCGGCGCTTTGCATTCCTTACACGAATCACAATGCGAAATGTAGGTACGGATATCGTTTCCCATTCTAGGCCAATAATAATACCGTTGAATTTTTTCTAGCGTTTTACTCACTCCTGAATGCGCGTCTAACGGATCATCATGGAAATGCCGGATGACTTGAGAGCACAGCGATTCTGGAACCCATACTTTCCACACCGGAATATCTGTAAGCAGCCGATTTTCACGGAAATTACAGCGTTTATACAGGAATTTTCCATCTGTTTTTAGATCCGGAAATTTATCGCCATTGTTCTCCACCAGTTGTACTTTTTCCAGATATTCCGGCTCCTGGAATGCTTCATCGTTACCACCGAGAATATTTTGCTGTCGAAGTTCCAAATTGAGCTCGTCTAATTCCCCTCTAGACAGAGCATCAGCCACAATATTCTCACTGCCTTTCCGATGTTCAATGGTAAAATCGTAGCCTTGCAGTTTCAGACTCCATCGCGCTAGTCTGCCGGATAAATCTTTCTGGCCCATCAGCCATTTAAGACTAGCGTGATCGGTGATAACGTTGAACTTGGTCCCTTCAATGTATGGTCGGAATTTCTGGATGCTCACGACAGCCGCAAGACATTCTAATTCAGTTACGCTGTAGTTCTTTTGGGCGTTGTTCAATTTCTGCGACATGAACGCGATTGGGTGTTCATGTCCGTCGTCATCTAACTGAAATAGAACGCCCCCGACTCCCGTCTTCGACGCATCACATTGAACCGAAAACGCACGGGTAAAATCGGGATTCACCAAGACCGGTGCTTCCGTGAGAGCTCGTTTCAAAGCAATGAAAGCTGTCTCGACGGACTCGTTCCACTTATCTGGAGAGCTTTTGTTCAATTATTCGGTGATGGGAGCAGCAAGGTCGGCATAATTTTTAATGAACCGGTTATACCAACCGGTCATGCCAAGAAATCTTCGGATTTGACGGACGGTTTTCGGACGTGGAAAATCGTTGATGGCGTCGATTTTTGCTGGATCTGTTTTGATGCCGTCTCCATTAATAATGTGTCCGAGGTATTTGGTCTCCTTTTCTCTATATTAATAGTAAGTCCAGCTTCCCTCAAACACTTAGCTACTCTACTCAAGAGCGACATGTGGACGTCAAAGTCTTCCGAGAGGATCAAAAGATCATCCAGGTAAACGAAGACGTCCTCATGAAGCTCGTAAGGGATCACCTTATCCATGAGCTTGCAGAGTGTTTTCGGGGAGTTGGACAAACCAAACGGCATTCTTTTAAATTGAAACAGGCCCCGCCCAGGAACGATGAATGCGGTTTTATCGCGAGATTTTTCGTCTAGTTCTACTTGCCAAAAAGCCATTTTTATATCTAAGCTGGTAATATATTTAGTTTTTTTCACTCGACTAAAGATGGAGTTAATATGGGGAAGTGGATAAGCATCACTCTTTGTTACGGCGTTAACTTTTCGAGCGTCGAGGCATAGTCTAACGGTGCCGTTCGACTTTTTCACCATAGCCAAAGGCGATGCCCATCCACTTCTACTCTCCTCTATTATATCTTCTTCTAACATTTTATTTATTTCAGCTTCTAACAGCTTTTACATGGGCACTGACAATGGATACGGACGGACTACGGACGGTTTAGCATCTCCTACATCTATTTCATGCTTTAGGACTCTGGTTTTCCCCAGGCCGACCACACTATAGGAGGGAAACAATTCGATAGTTTCCAGCAACCGTTGTCGCTGCTCTTCGTTTAAGGTATGCATTAAGGTATTTTCTACTAATTCACTTACTTCTAAATTTCTAAAAGGTATGGCGTTGAAAGCATCCCAAAAATCGATCCCTAAAATAATGGAACCTTTTATGGAAGGAATGAGGAAGAATTTGATAGTTTTTTTAATATTGTTAAATTCGATGTCCAAATAAACAAATCCGAGGACTTTTTGTTTAGTACCATCTGCCGTCGCAATACTAGCAGTTAAGGGTGTGAAGGATACCCCCAACTGTTGCAGCAATTCTTCCCCATCCCGTCCCAAGCAACTTATATTGGCACCGCTATCTAACAGCGCGAAATGATTTTTGTTGCCAATTTTTATTTTCATAAAGGGACGATTATCCCCCTCAGGTCTTATATAAGTTGCTTTTAACGCTCTCTGGATCTGCTTCCTAACGCCAAAATGTTTTTGTGCCCTAACTCTAACTACCTTAATTTTTTTAGACTTATCTAGCTTATCCAAATTTTGTAACCCATCTAATTTATTTAATTTATTTTTAGGAGGTACGTTGGAACTTACATCTAATTTAAACCTAGGGTCCCTCTGGACCACGGAGGTCAACGGAAACGGGAGTTTGGGTTCCTCCAGGTTCCCATTCCCGCGTAACCGTTTCCCTGGACTGTAACTGGCCTACACTTGGGGCATTTATTAACATAAGTGTTTTTCATTCCACACTTATAACAAAAAATTTTTAATGGACAAGGACAATCACGGAAGGTATGACCTATGTCATCACAGTTATAGCATATAGTTAAATTATTGTTTTTATTTTCAGGACTATTCAATAAAGTAGGACGGACATTTTCGGATGGTTGGACAGACAAAATTTCTAACGGACTACACGAAGAAATCTTTGGTTTTTGATTTTTGACTAGAATTTCAGGTACATGTGTGTTAAATTCTGTTCCGGAATCTAATTCGTTAATATAATGCCTCCTAGGACGAATTTGGTCTTCTGCCGTCTCACCTATCTCTCGCCAGTTACGCTCTAGTTTACGACACATCTTGTCGAGTTGGCTCAAGGTGACCACATTTTGTAGAACCAACGCTTTTTTGTAGCTCGGGAACAAATTTAACCGGAGACGGCTCAAAAATTCATCGTCCGAGATCTCCTGCTGTAGACGCAATCGCAGACCCTCCATATCCAACCGGTAATCCGAAAATTTCTCCCTTGGTTTCTGCTTGCGTGCTTCCATCATCCGCTTTACATCACCATCCTCCTCGCCTTCGTCAAACTCCACTTTCATTGCCGCTTTCAGCTGGGACCAAGATGCGTGGGGATTCCTCCGGATGTACTGCCAATACCAGATGTCGGCTCTTCCTTTTAGTAGCTGGTTGATGGCTAGTACCAAGCTCTCGACTGGATAGCTGTCCCCCCTCGCAAGAGTTTCCACTCGGAATAAAAATCCGCCGGCTGATAGAATTGCCGGTAGTCATCCCTTACAGCTCCTATAAGGTTTGACTGTCGCTGGTGCTGTGCGTAGTCCATACTCAACCGCTGAAATTGGTCTCGCATTTCCTGCATCTGTTGTTGCTGTACTGCTAATGTTTTTTCCAGTTCCTGGATCCGCTGACGTTCATAATTCTGCGAGGATGGTTTCGGGAGTGAGTAATCCATATTTGATGAAAATTTTTGACGATTGTTGTTTCGATTATAGTTATTACGACCAGAATTAGTATTAGCTCGTCGAACATCCGCATGGAGTGGCGCGATTCGTGTAGACGGAAATCGATACTGGTCCGGGTTTGCACGTGGTGACGCTTGATAGCTCCAGGATAAATTCCTCGCTGGCAATGTTGACGATGGCAGACTTTTGGGACCCGAAACCTGTGGAGTATCCAACGGCCGCACCCCTTCTGCTTGCAGATCCGAGAATACGTCAGCCCTTCGCTCCGCTGGTTTTCCCATTGGGGTCACCTTCGGTGTCGTTCCGGTAGCCCCTAGAATTGGATGTCCAATTATGGTGAGCGGGGCAGCTAATGGACGGACCAACTCATCATCTTCGTCGATCGCTTCTAATTGGGATTCCTGAGTTGCAGGTAACTTAGTTGTATTTTTGTTTTGTTTGTATTGACGCAACTTTTCTAAATTTTCTTTCAGTTCGTAAATTCCCTTCCTAACCGAACCGGAGGAACTCGGTTGAACACTCTTCAATCTGTTTAAGCGATCCCATACGTGGAAACTTTTTGTGGTGGCGATATCTAGAGCGTTGGAATTACCATCTCGAATGCCGCTGGTAATCAACGCTCGTACAGCTTCAATCTTCGCTTCGCAGATATTCAGTTCAGCCTCTGGATCTGGAATTACTGCTACAGGTAAACGTCGCTTTTGTTTATTCTCCAAATCCAGAGCCAAACTCAATTTAGAATATTTATCTGCTTCCATTTCAGAGGGGACATAGAGATTTCGGATTTTTAGTTCGTAGCTCAGTTCATCCTCGTCCAGCAGAACTGGATCTATTTCATGCCGGAAACTATCCATGATATTTATTTTTATTTTTTTTTTCTAATGAAATACTAATAATACCAACTATTATACTATAGCTACTAAATAATAATAATAATAAATAATTGATTATAAATTTAATAACTAATTCAAAAAAAAATGTTTATACCTACTTACTAATACTATTGTAAAATTAAACCTAGAATAAATAAAAAAATAAAAAATATATAAACCCGACTTCACCTTACAAAAAAAACCAAAATACATAAATACCAATCAGTGTATAAAATAACAGCACCTTTGTAAATATAAATAACAGAGAATTTTGTAAATATCAAGAACAAAAATTGTAAATATAAATACCACAAAAATTTGTAAAGATAAATAACAAGAAAAAATCTAAATATACATAACAAACTGGAAATATTATAACACTGATTGTAACTACCCACTACTAATAACCCCTACTAACGTCACCAAAACCGAACTATCCTAACTAAGAATACATAACTAATTCTAATAAATAATTAACAATTATTGTAAAAATTTAAAATTAGAAAATAAAAAAAAAATTACAAAAAAACTACTTTTAATACTACTTTAATAAATAACAATAAAAAAAAATAAATAAACTATTACAAAACTGCCCAATAACTAATAAACCTACCCTAATAATAATTGTAACTCCCACCAATGATAACTACGCTCACTAATAAATAATCAAAAAAAAATCTAACTATTTAATATTAATTACTTCCTAACAAAATAATTCTTACTCTGCTCTGACGACCCCGGAGTATTGAACACACCTTAAGTTATTTGTACCAATTTTTAATAACTCTATTACAACAATAATTTGGTACTACTCTAATTTTTTTTTTTTTATATTGCTCTAGTACCTTTTGCTCACAGCTGTCACTAATTAATAATAAACAGCTGACACACAAAATAATAATTTTTATCCTGTGTATCAAATTTTTTTTTTTTTTATAAATAATTTAATAATTATAATAAATAAATATTGTTTTTACTATAAATAAAAAAAATGTGTGTTTTTTATTTCCTTAATTATTATTTCTCTAAGTGTAGAATTTTCCTTTTAAATTTGTTTTTTATTGTAGGTACGAAAAATGTTTTTTTTTCCTGAAGTGATTTTTTTTTTTTGTTTTGTTTTCTTTCGGCGACTAATATTATTTTTTTTTATAAGAAAAAAATTTATGAGATACAACGAGCGTTGAGTGACCCAATGTAGCAGAAATTACAGGAATGGGGAGAGATAAGGCCAAGGAACAGGACCAATAGGATGAGTGAAGGATGCGGAAAAGGAATCTTCAGCCTTAAAATGTATTCCTTCCAGTTCACATACCGATAAATTTGAATAACTAGACAACAATTTTGTCACAAAAAAGACAACAAAAACAACGTAGATAGGAATATATCCAGACCACTGGGTCATATTCTTACTATCCGCTATTTTTGGTCAAAATAATAACGAAAAAAATAAATAACAGATATCTGGAGGACAAATCGAGGACAACCTAAATTTTTATCTTACTCCAGCTCTATTACTTACTCCGCTATATCAGACTGATAGGACAAAAACATGGACAACCATGTCACGCTCTAACTATCAGCCGTAAAAAAAAAAATAATTACCACAACCATACTACGAAATTCTCGGTTTTATGTGAACTGGTTGGAAGTCATCCAAGGCCAAAGGGGACTAATTTAGTTGGTGATACAATGGCCACACCAACTCCATCCGAACTCATCCTCAGAACCAAACCAATTCTGATGAAGTTGATGATCAAAAAAATTTTCATTACAAGAATTTCGGGTGACCAAACGTCACTAGAATTTTCCTAAGTTCTTTTGCCACATAGATTGGGAGCCAACTGTAACGAAATCCAAATTTATTGGCTGTGTTATCTGAAGATAGGTTCGGAGGAGAAGGGTTCGGGAGCTGATAGTGTTGGGCGCCAGGCTGAGTGACCTAGCCACAGTCACTATGAGAAGCAAGACCAAGAATTAATTTTTCTGGTAAAAACAAAAAAAAAATTAATTCCTTTTTCTTTCTTCCAGCTCCCAGGATCATTGGGATTTCCTCCTTGTTGCCGGCTCAGCATAGTCTGTGGGGCGTGGGTCGACCAATGATCCTACTAACCAACATACCACCAACAAATGTTCTCTTCAATCCAACACATTGATTACGTCATAATCAATGATGGACCAAAGAAGAACATGGAAAGGGAAAAGGAAAAGGACAACTAGAAGGAATGCTACTCCGGATCACTCATCTGCTCCGACTTATTCTGCCATGTTGAATATACAAAAATTCCAAGAATACACAAGAAAAAAAAAATTTTTGCAACAACAAAAAAAAACCCAACAGGGACTCAGCACTCCCAACGATGTCCCGATGGACCTGCTCAATCCACCACACCAAAATTTATATATATAAAAATAAATAATAATACCTATGTATTTTTGGTTTCAAATCCATAAAAATTGGTTTATATATTTCAAAAAAAAATTTTATTAATTGTACTTGAATTCCATGGATAAATATATAGATATTTAATAATTTATTTAAAAAAGCAAAACTACAAACAAAAAAAAAGGAATTTTAATCAAAAATTTTATTTTTGGTTTTTTTCACCTTTTTCAAAAAAAACTATAATTCTTTCAATTTTTCTTTTAAAAAAAAACCAATAGAAAAAGAAACTTTCACATACCTTTTGTTTTAGTAACTTATAGATACTTTGGCGGAAGCTGCTCCCGACATGTCTGGATCCAGCTGCACCTATATCCTAAAATTTTTTATTTACTTTTTCTTTTTTTTTATGTGAAGGTACAAAAATTTTATTTCCTTTTTATTGAAATCTCTTCCTATTAATTTTTTTATATATTGACAAGAATGCAATTTACTTTACGACATTATATAAATTAAACCAATTTAAAATAAAAACTACTTTACACACAAAAAACCAATTTAAAGAAAACCCCAAAACAAAAAAAAAAACAACCCAATTTCCCACACTGCACGATGACGGCTCTGCTTCCAACGATGACTGCACCAAGATGACGACTCGACAGGACCACGTACCAGGACACAGCAACCAGCGACAGCACGGGAACACAGGAACAACAATTAACGCAAAAAAAAAACGGACGCGTACGCTGGACACTAATTTAGACTATTAAAATTTTTTTTTTCTGTATAATTTTCCCCGGCTAAGTACATATATAAAAAAAAAATTTTTTTTTCCAGATAACTTTTTCTACTCGTACACGCAATCAATTTCAAAGGTTTTCCTTTTTTTTTTTCAAAGGTTTCACTACTATTTCCTTTTTCCAAAGATAATTTTTAATTTCTTTTTTTTCTTAAAAAAAAACTGGCAAAAACAAAATATTCAAAAATTCAAAGAAAAAACGAATTACAAAAATAAACTGACGAAACAATATAAGACGGTGTCCAGCGCCACGGTTATCGTACGACTTTTTGATTTTCTTCTTTTTTTTCCAAAATTTTCAAAATCATGCCCTTTATTTGACCCCAAGGGTCAAATCAATATCATTCTTTGTTGCTTTCCATGATTTTCGAAAATTTTGTAATTTTCACCACCACCAACACGACCTCTGGTTGTTAATAAAAAAACTTTACACATGTAACCAACTTCACGACATATACTTTTTTTTTTCTGACTGACATTTATACTATAACAATAACAACCAACATGGCAGAATGGTTTACGCCGATGTAAGTAAATTATTTAGATTTTATTTATTTTTTTATAATACTATTAATAATTATAATTTTCAGCTATCACGGGTGTCACAACGGAACGACTTAGGCTGGGCACAAGATCTTTTCCCTGCTTTTGGAATGTACGTCACTTTAATCGTTCTACATGCATTAGGTATGTAACCCCATGACTTGCTCTAAATTTGTTTAGGATAGTGGGGAGAACAGTATCAAAACCTTTCTGGAGTAGGGCAGGAAAAATTCCATTATCTCCAGGGAATTTAAAGGGTTTAAATGAGTCAATTGCCCATTTAACTTTATTAGCGGTAAAGATTTTAGAGGCAAGCCTCCAGTCTTGGGTTACTAGTGTAATTAAGTTAGAAACAGACTAAGGTATGTCGTCAGTCTGATCTTTCTTTGCAGTTCTTGGTAACCAAACTATCAGGATTTTCCATCAGACCAATCTTATTAGTGTGCTGTTTAGAGAGTATCTTGTAGTTCCCCGCAGTACTTTTTCCAAGATGCTCTCTTAGCTCTTCTAATTTCAAGATTGTATTCCGTTAGGGATTCTTTGTAAGGTTCCCAGCCACCAGTGGATTTAGCTTTGTTAAAAAGCTTTCTAGTTTGATATCTCAAGTTAGCAAGTTTGCTGTTCCATCAAGGCGCAAGGTCCCTTGCTTTTGAGTGTGCTCTCTTAACTAGACTGATGGTAGGCAGAAATTATGGAATCCCTGAGTTTTTCAGAAGCTATTTATAGCGAATCAATATCTCTAACATTTGGTTTGTAAACGACCAAGATTTGCTTTAGGTTCTCCGTGTAGGAGTTCCAGTTTGTAGCTCTAGGTCGCCTGAATGTTTCAGACGGGGAGGTATCAGATTGGATGTTAAATCTGATATGTAAATGGTCTGACATTGAGGTTTCTTTCGAAACATGCCAGTCAGTTATTTTACTACTAATAAAGGAAGTACTAATAGTGATATCTAGGACTTCCTGCCTAATTTTAGTTATAAATGTCGGCTTATTGCCCCTATTTATCAATTGTAGGTTACTAAACATATAATTAACTAAGTACTCACCTCTGTTATTAATTAATGTTTGTTAAGGTTTGAGCTGCCCCAGATGATGTGGTGAGCGTTGGCATCACCACCCAGTAGGCGTTGCTTGTTTTTTGACTTACAGAAGTTCACTTTCTAGCGAAAGAGTCCCTCAAGTCATCAGAGATTGGTTCTGATTCTGCTCCAGGAAGGTAAGCTGAGCTGATGACGATCTCTATCTTACCCCCGTGAGTGGGTAGCTCTATTAGAGCTCCCACTAGGTCCTTTTTGCAAAAACCGGAAATGGGAAAGTAATTAAAACCTTTTTTAACTAGAATTCCAGCCCTGGGAGCACCAGGGTCAGAGGAATTATACAGTAACTCACATTTGGGTAGTCCTCTTATTTGGTCCTTATACACATAAGGCTCCTGAATAAGAGCTATCACCAGGTGATCCCGATTAAATCTACTATCCAAAACTGCCTTGGGACCCTTGGAATGGTGTAGATTTACCTGAATGCACCTGCACAGTCCCATGACTTACTCTTTTTTAGTGCCACCACCTGAGGCACTACTTCTAGCCGGGCGTGTTGGTGTGGAGACCCTGACAACATAACTTCTGGCTGGTTTATTCGACTGCTTTGTGGCAGGTTTGCGAGTTGTTTTATTTGGAAGCGGTTTGGCTAAACTTACAGTCGCAGTTTGGGCATTATGACTCCTTTCTGTGTTTGCAGGTGGGTTTTTAGGCTTACCGCTGACTGACCTGATGTGGATTGGAGCGAAGTTGAGAAACGGTCGATAATTGAGCTTTTCAAGTATCGCCTCCGACCCTCCATCCACAGTGAAAACAAAAGTTTGCCCACCATTCCTATCAGACATGGCTTTGATAATTCGCCATAATTTAGTATCAAGATCGACATTCTGTTTTTTAAGTCTCAGCAAGAATTTGTCCCCGGACATAATTCCTGCTGGGGATAATGGTACAAATGCTTTGAAAATGATGGTTTTGGGCATTTTGTTACCATCCATAATTTTCAGAGCACAACATCAGGACGTGGTAAAGTTATGAGCCTAGCCCGTTCGACTGCTCTGGCCTCTTCTGCGGACATACCTTTCTTGTTCACCAGAGCATTTATGCGTCTTTTAGATGCACCAGAAAAGTATTCATAGTTCTTCCTTAACTGAAGCTTTCGGAGGGCTTCTTCTGTTTCATCAATAACTGGTTCATGTTGTCCCTGGTTATTGATGTCACTTGTAAGCTTCTCTCAGATATATTCTCCGTAATGGATGAGGAAGAATGGAGGGCCTCCATTGCTTCGAC
Source organism: Empis stercorea (assembly GCA_949752835.1). Lineage (NCBI taxonomy): Eukaryota > Metazoa > Arthropoda > Insecta > Diptera > Empididae > Empis > Empis stercorea. The sequence goes on along the minus strand of OX457087.1, from coordinate 20,965,153 downwards.
TGTCTGCGGAGGTGTTAGCAATAAGTCTTCTTCGACATCTGTTGCTAGCGCCTCTGCCTCTGCATCATCTGCACTTAGTTGTTCAGTGTTCAAAATCATGTCCATGTTTGTTCGTTGCCCTTTCATTATTGTTTAACATATTGAGATTTGTTTTTGTTTGTTTAGAGTTCATATTTGTTCCCAAGAGTATGGCGAGCAATTAGGTCCACGTCCGCAGAGCTAGTTACAATGGCGGGCGCCTGGTATCCATTTTGTTACCATCCATAATTTTCAGAGCACAACATCAGGACGTGGTAAAGTTATGAGCCTAGCCCGTTCGACTGCTCTGGCCTCTTCTGCTGACATACCTTTCTTGTTCACCAGAGCATTTATGCGTCTTTTAGATGCACCAGAAAAGTATTCATAGTTCTTCCTTAACTGAAGCTTTCGGAGGGCTTCTTCTGTTTCATCAATAACTGGTTCATGTTGTCCCTGGTTATTGATGTCACTTGTAAGCTTCTCTCAGATATATTCTCCGTAATGGATGAGGAAGAATGGAGGGCCTCCATTGCTTCGACTGTCTGCGGAGGTGTTAGCAATAAGTCTTCTTCGACATCTGTTGCTAGCGCCTCTGCCTCTGCATCATCTGCACTTAGTTGTTCAGTGTTCAAAATCATGTCCATGTTTGTTCGTTGCCCTTTCATTATTGTTTAACATATTGAGATTTGTTTTTGTTTGTTTAGAGTTCATATTTGTTCCCAAGAGTATGGCGAGCAATTAGGTCCACGTCCGCAGAGCTAGTTACAATGGCGGGCGCCTGGTATCCCAAGAAGACCTTTAGCGATAGCACTTTTAAGCACCTGATATCATGCAGCCTCTCGACACGGTGTTTGACATCTTAGGGTTGAGTGCTGGACCTCTTTTGTTCACCGTCCATCTTCGATCCCTAGACCTTGAAGATTTTCGACCTTAGCCGCTCCGCCACGACAAGCCAGAGATCCCGGAGGGGGAGGAATTTCTAAGTTTTCAAGAATATATAGTTGATCACGATACGTCAGCCATCTTGATCTTAAAGCGTCTGTAACTGGTTCGTCCCATCCGCATTGTTGTATCCATAAATCCTGCAAAATAATTTTTGCATAAACAATGCAAGGTGAAATCCACCCCAATGGATCAAATAACCGTGATATGTCTGATAATATCCTACGTTTAGAAATTTTATTTATAATAGGTAATTTTATTTTAAGAGCTCTCCGACCTTCTCGAGTTGGTCGGGACCTAGGGTTTCTATGCCACCTAGTATCCTCCCCAACTTTCGGAGACCGAAGAAGATCTTCTTCGACCATCGTTTCTAGCGAAAGAGATTTAGCACTTTCCTGATCTGAATCGGTAGTGTCATGCGAGAGTTGAGAGATGTGGTTAGTAGCGATACCACTAGTACAGCCTGACTTTGACACCATACTAGCTGTGGAAGCAATAGCTATACGACCGTCGCGACCTGTTCCAGTCATCGCAAGCGGAAGATTGCCTGAGTGGCTACTGACGACACGAGATTTTCTCCCGTGCCACTGCCGGAGACCGCAGCCATGAGCTCCCCCGACAGTTGTGATGATATCCCATCACGAGTTGATTCCTTAGCTTTGTCTCTTTTTCATTTCCGATTTCAGAGTCTACTTAGTCGCGGTACCTTCATTGATCGGTTGGCCTTAACGGCATGGTTGGACCTGCTGAGAATGTTGCCATTCCCTCCGCCATCGCCTAACCGATCTCCGGCCCTGCTTAAGCCCCCTCACCACGACAAGGTGAGACTCCCGAGACGGAAGATTATACTAAATATACACTAAAAAATTTCGTAAATATTTGTTTTTGGGACTGACAGCTCTTTTGATAAATTTCTAATATAATTTTTTTTTTTATATTATTTTACTTCATTTTATCATATACTTCATTTTATCTTCATTTTATCAATTGTGAAAACATATTTTTATTTTGTTTATATATTTATACTTGCCTACTGCGCAATTTTTGGTTTGCTAAATTATTTAAAAAAATAGCTTTTATTGCTTCACGAATATTTTCAGAATATTATTTTACGAATTTCACAGAAAAAATATATTTAAATATATTTATTTATTGAAATTCATTTTCTTCTCATTTTTGAAAAAAAATGCTTGCATTTGAAATACATATATGAAAATATTTCTTTGTAATATTTCATATTGTAATCTCCAAATTCATTTCTTATGGTGTTGTTTTCCCAGTGGCCGAACACTTAGTGACAATTCGAAATTGAATTGATTCTTAAGAATAGTATGTTATATGGAGTGATGTCACGTTTAATGAATCTAAACCAAAAAATTCTGAATTTTCTAAATATATAGAGATTTACCAAATTAAATAATAAATAATAGAAAAACTTTTTTAAATAACTAAAAAAGGACCAATAGTCGAACAACTATTATATTAATAAAATTTTTTTAGATAATTATTAATATTTTAAAATATTTGTTTATTTATGCGTTCTAAGAACTATGACAAGATTACTAAATTTCAACGTTTTTCTGGAAAATTGTTCGGTTACTGGGGATGTTTGGAGAAGGGAAACAATACCCTATTTATTTATTGAAATTCATTTTCTTATCATTTTTGAAGAAAAAAAATGTTTGCATTTGAAATATGAAAATATTTCTTTGTAATATTTCATTGTAATCTCCAAATTCACATATTTCTTATACATAGAATTATTAAATTCAATATAGAAAAAATGTCCTTTTAAACCTATCAGAATGGAAATAATAAGGGGTTTTTTTTTAATTATAATTTTATAATATAAAAGTGAGTTTAAAAAATTTTTTTAAATAAATTTTTAACAAATAAACATACAAAAATCTGAAATTTTTTATATTTTATTGGTATGTATATAAAATATTTTATAAAAATTTTAACATTAAGTATTTAAGCCTTCAGCTTTAGTGCCTGTAAAATTGCTTAATACCTGAAAAGTTATAGGATTATGTGAAAAAACGTACTGCTGTTATATATATTTTTTTTAATAATTTCATTAAATTTTATATTATATAAACATTTGATTATAAATATTTAGTTAACAATGTTTACATAAAATTGATTGTATATCAATTTGACATGGCGGCATACCAATATCATATCAAAATTTTAAATTAACCTTTTACTTTCATTTCTTTACAAAAAAAAAATTTATCGCGAAAGCATATTTATGTATATTAAATCTAATAATTTTTTTTTAAAATTTTCTCTATAACTTTTTAACATAAGATATTTTCTTGTAAAAATAATTTAATTTTATGCTATACTCCTATACAGTATATAGAATCAGCAAGGTAAACTGAAATTTTTTTATTAATTGTTGTTTTCCCCATTTTCAGGGTGAAATTTTAAAGGTTTAGTTGAAAAAATTTTAATTATCAGGTAAAGAAATTAAGGAATTTGAAATTTACTTAAAAGTGCTAAATAATCATTGTCAGAGTATAATTTCACCTTGATATTTTAAATATATCAAATAAGGATTGTCCTTTTTGTTTTTAAATTTAATTTCAAATATTAATTTACGAACAAAGTGTTTAAGTATGTTCTTTCAAAGTGTTCTCTCATATGTTTAAAAGTTTTTTATGTGGAAAAAGAATATTAAGAAAAATTAAGATTTCTCAGAAAGCAAAAAAAAAGGATTTTAAAAAAATTGTTATTATAAAAAAGCGCTATGATCCAAACACACTTTTTAATTTGTTTTTAAAATTTGAATAATGAAAATATTTCTTATACATTGCATCATTTTGAAATTCTGAAATATTTCTTAATATATTTCTCGTACATATTATTTTTCAAATATAGACCACCTAATTAAAATATACATTTTATTTATATACTAAAAATATAGTCAATACTCGTACATATTTTGATATATTCACCACAAGCAAATAGTCATGGTTTGCGGCTAGTCTTAATTAACCAAAATTATAACAAAAATATTCTTATTGAATTTACAATTGTGTCAAACATTTTCTAATTATTGTAATATATTAATTATTACATCTTACTTTCTATTTTATATTATAATCATAACCTAAAATACGTAAAATATTATTTTATTTGTTAATGAAATTATTTGCCAACTGTTACCGGAATTATACTCAAAATAACATAACATATATTTTCATTTGAATTTTATATAATACAAGATTACCCCAAGGATATTATGAGTTTTGTATTTGATAACTTGAAATTAGTTATACTAATTTAAGGTTAACAATCTAGTATATTATAGTTTTCCCTTCATTTTTGGTAAAGATTCAACAAGTTAAATAACATTTTTTAAAAACAATATAATTATATGTTTCAACCTCTAGTGGTTGAATTTAAAATTATAACAACTTCGGTTTTATACTACTACTTCCTACCTTTCACATTCAACATTAAATCATTTTTTTGGGGCTTATTGACTATTAGAAATCACATATTAAAAATTAAGATTTTATATATTTTAGTATTCAGCGCCTCTAGCGGTAATAATTTGATATACAGTTACTGGCATTCTACTCTTAAATACCTTTCCAAAGAGTGTTGAAACTTCATTTTTGGGGCTCATTTACTATATAAAATTACATTTTTACTCGAAAAAAGGTGTTTTGGAAAAATGCGAAAAGCGCAGCCTACAGCACGAATTTAAAAATATTATGAATTACACCTGGTTCTTAATAAATCAAGCTTTCCATCGGTGTGTATATCATATACTTTAGTGTACATTAACTATGTGAAATAACTGGTTTTAATTGTTTACACCGGACGGACAGACGGACAAAAGCGTTAACGTAAGTGATTTAAAAAAAAAACAAGCCCTAAAAAGGGTCAAGCCGGGCGTGTTGGTGTGGAGACCCTGACAACATACCTTCTGGCTGGTTTATTCGACTGCTTTGTGGCAGGTTTGCGAGTTGTTTTATTTGGAAGCGGTTTGGCTAAACTTACAGTCGCAGTTTGGGCATTATGACTCCTTTCTGTGTTTGCAGGTGGGTTTTTAGGCTTACCGCTGACTGACCTGATGTGGATTGGAGCGAAGTTGAGAAACGGTCGATAATTGAGCTTTTCAAGTATCGCCTCCGACCCTCCATCCACAGTGAAAACAAAAGTTTGCCCACCATTCCTATCAGACATGGCTTTGATAATTCGCCATAATTTAGTATCAAGATCGACATTCTGTTTTTTAAGTCTCAGCAAGAATTTGTCCCCGGACATAATTCCTGCTGGGGATAATGGTACAAATGCTTTGAAAATGATGGTTTTGGGCATTTTGTTACCATCCATAATTTTCAGAGCACAACATCAGGACGTGGTAAAGTTATGAGCCTAGCCCGTTCGACTGCTCTGGCCTCTTCTGCTGACATACCTTTCTTGTTCACCAGAGCATTTATGCGTCTTTTAGATGCACCAGAAAAGTATTCATAGTTCTTCCTTAACTGAAGCTTTCGGAGGGCTTCTTCTGTTTCATCAATAACTGGTTCATGTTGTCCCTGGTTATTGATGTCACTTGTAAGCTTCTCTCAGATATATTCTCCGTAATGGATGAGGAAGAATGGAGGGCCTCCATTGCTTCGACTGTCTGCGGAGGTGTTAGCAATAAGTCTTCTTCGACATCTGTTGCTAGCGCCTCTGCCTCTGCATCATCTGCACTTAGTTGTTCAGTGTTCAAAATCATGTCCATGTTTGTTCGTTGCCCTTTCATTATTGTTTAACATATTGAGATTTGTTTTTGTTTGTTTAGAGTTCATATTTGTTCCCAAGAGTATGGCGAGCAATTAGGTCCACGTCCGCAGAGCTAGTTACAATGGCGGGCGCCTGGTATCCATTTTGTTACCATCCATAATTTTCAGAGCACAACATCAGGACGTGGTAAAGTTATGAGCCTAGCCCGTTCGACTGCTCTGGCCTCTTCTGCTGACATACCTTTCTTGTTCACCAGAGCATTTATGCGTCTTTTAGATGCACCAGAAAAGTATTCATAGTTCTTCCTTAACTGAAGCTTTCGGAGGGCTTCTTCTGTTTCATCAATAACTGGTTCATGTTGTCCCTGGTTATTGATGTCACTTGTAAGCTTCTCTCAGATATATTCTCCGTAATGGATGAGGAAGAATGGAGGGCCTCCATTGCTTCGACTGTCTGCGGAGGTGTTAGCAATAAGTCTTGTTCGACATCTGTTGCTAGCGCCTCTGCCTCTGCATCATCTGCACTTAGTTGTTCAGTGTTCAAAATCATGTCCATGTTTGTTCGTTGCCCTTTCATTATTGTTTAACATATTGAGATTTGTTTTTGTTTGTTTAGAGTTCATATTTGTTCCCAAGAGTATGGCGAGCAATTAGGTCCACGTCCGCAGAGCTAGTTACAATGGCGGGCGCCTGGTATCCCAAGAAGACCTTTAGCGATAGCACTTTTAAGCACCTGATATCATGCAGCCTCTCGACACGGTGTTTGACATCTTAGGGTTGAGTGCTGGACCTCTTTTGTTCACCGTCCATCTTCGATCCCTAGACCTTGAAGATTTTCGACCTTAGCCGCTCCGCCACGACAAGCCAGAGATCCCGGAGGGGGAGGAATTTCTAAGTTTTCAAGAATATATAGTTGATCACGATACGTCAGCCATCTTGATCTTAAAGCGTCTGTAACTGGTTCGTCCCATCCGCATTGTTGTATCCATAAATCCTGCAAAATAATTTTTGCATAAACAATGCAAGGTGAAATCCACCCCAATGGATCAAATAACCGTGATATGTCTGATAATATCCTACGTTTAGAAATTTTATTTATAATAGGTAATTTTATTTTAAGAGCTCTCCGACCTTCTCGAGTTGGTCGGGACCTAGGGTTTCTATGCCACCTAGTATCCTCCCCAACTTTCGGAGACCGAAGAAGATCTTCTTCGACCATCGTTTCTAGCGAAAGAGATTTAGCACTTTCCTGATCTGAATCGGTAGTGTCATGCGAGAGTTGAGAGATGTGGTTAGTAGCGATACCACTAGTACAGCCTGACTTTGACACCATACTAGCTGTGGAAGCAATAGCTATACGACCGTCGCGACCTGTTCCAGTCATCGCAAGCGGAAGATTGCCTGAGTGGCTACTGACGACACGAGATTTTCTCCCGTGCCACTGCCGGAGACCGCAGCCATGAGCTCCCCCGACAGTTGTGATGATATCCCATCACGAGTTGATTCCTTAGCTTTGTCTCTTTTTCATTTCCGATTTCAGAGTCTACTTAGTCGCGGTACCTTCATTGATCGGTTGGCCTTAACGGCATGGTTGGACCTGCTGAGAATGTTGCCATTCCCTCCGCCATCGCCTAACCGATCTCCGGCCCTGCTTAAGCCCCCTCACCACGACAAGGTGAGACTCCCGAGACGGAAGATTATACTAAATATACACTAAAAAATTTCGTAAATATTTGTTTTTGGGACTGACAGCTCTTTTGATAAATTTCTAATATAATTTTTTTTTTTATATTATTTTACTTCATTTTATCATATACTTCATTTTATCTTCATTTTATCAATTGTGAAAACATATTTTTATTTTGTTTATATATTTATACTTGCCTACTGCGCAATTTTTGGTTTGCTAAATTATTTAAAAAAATAGCTTTTATTGCTTCACGAATATTTTCAGAATATTATTTTACGAATTTCACAGAAAAAATATATTTAAATATATTTATTTATTGAAATTCATTTTCTTCTCATTTTTGAAAAAAAAATGCTTGCATTTGAAATACATATATGAAAATATTTCTTTGTAATATTTCATATTGTAATCTCCAAATTCATTTCTTATGGTGATGTTTTCCCAGTGGCCGAACACTTAGTGACAATTCGAAATTGAATTGATTCTTAAGAATAGTATGTTATATGGAGTGATGTCACGTTTAATGAATCTAAACCAAAAAATTCTGAATTTTCTAAATATATAGAGATTTACCAAATTAAATAATAAATAATAGAAAAACTTTTTTAAATAACTAAAAAAGGACCAATAGTCGAACAACTATTATATTAATAAAATTTTTTTAGATAATTATTAATATTTTAAAATATTTGTTTATTTATGCGTTCTAAGAACTATGACAAGATTACTAAATTTCAACGTTTTTCTGGAAAATTGTTCGGTTACTGGGGATGTTTGGAGAAGGGAAACAATACCCTATTTATTTATTGAAATTCATTTTCTTATCATTTTTGAAGAAAAAAAATGTTTGCATTTGAAATATGAAAATATTTCTTTGTAATATTTCATTGTAATCTCCAAATTCACATATTTCTTATACATAGAATTATTAAATTCAATATAGAAAAAATGTCCTTTTCAACCTATCAGAATGGAAATAATAAGGGGTTTTTTTTTAATTATAATTTTATAATATAAAAGTGAGTTTAAAAAATTTTTTTAAATAAATTTTTAACAAATAAACATACAAAAATCTGAAATTTTTTATATTTTATTGGTATGTATATAAAATATTTTATAAAAATTTTAACATTAAGTATTTAAGCCTTCAGCTTTAGTGCCTGTAAAATTGCTTAATACCTGAAAAGTTATAGGATTATGTGAAAAAACGTACTGCTGTTATATATATTTTTTTTAATAATTTCATTAAATTTTATATTATATAAACATTTGATTATAAATATTTAGTTAACAATGTTTACATAAAATTGATTGTATATCAATTTGACATGGCGGCATACCAATATCATATCAAAATTTTAAATTAACCTTTTACTTTCATTTCTTTACAAAAAAAAAATTTATCGCGAAAGCATATTTATGTATATTAAATCTAATAATTTTTTTTTAGAATTTTTTCTATAACTTTTTAACATAAGATATTTTGTTGTAAAAATAATTTGATTTTATGCTATACTCCTATACAGTATATAGAATCAGCAAGGTAAACTGAAATTTTTTTATTAATTGTTGTTTTCCCCATTTTCAGGGTGAAATTTTAAAGGTTTAGTTGAAAAAATTTTAATTATCAGGTAAAGAAATTAAGGAATTTGAAATTTACTTAAAAGTGCTAAATAATCATTGTCAGAGTATAATTTCACCTTGATATTTTAAATATATCAAATAAGGATTGTCCTTTTTGTTTTTAAATTTAATTTCAAATATTAATTTACGAACAAAGTGTTTAAGTATGTTCTTTCAAAGTGTTCTTTCATATGTTTAAAAGTTTTTTATGTGGAAAAAGGATATTAAGAAAAATTAAGATTTCTCAGAAAGCAAAAAAAAAGGATTTTAAAAAAATTGTTATTATAAAAAAGCGCTATGATCCAAACACACTTTTTAATTTGTTTTTAAAATTTGAATAATGAAAATATTTCTTATACATTGCATCATTTTGAAATTCTGAAATATTTCTTAATATATTTCTCGTACATATTATTTTTCAAATATAGACCACCTAATTAAAATATACATTTTATTTATATACTAAAAATATAGTCAATACTCGTACATATTTTGATATATTCACCACAAGCAAATAGTCATGGTTTGCGGCTAGTCTTAATTAACCAAAATTATAACAAAAATATTCTTATTGAATTTACAATTGTGTCAAACATTTTCTAATTATTGTAATATATTAATTATTACATCTTACTTTCTATTTTATATTATAATCATAACCTAAAATACGTAAAATATTATTTTATTTGTTAATGAAATTATTTGCCAACTGTTACCGGAATTATACACAAAATAACATAACATATATTTTCATTTGAATTTTATATAATACAAGATTACCCCAAGGATATTATGAGTTTTGTATTTGATAACTTGAAATTAGTTATACTAATTTAAGGTTAACAATCTAGTATATTATAGTTTTCCCTTCATTTTTGGTAAAGATTCAACAAGTTAAATAACATTTTTTAAAAACAATATAATTATATGTTTCAACCTCTAGTGGTTGAATTTAAAATTATAACAACTTCGGTTTTATACTACTACTTCCTACCTTTCAGATTCAACATTAAATCATTTTTTTGGGGCTTATTGACTATTAGAAATCACATATTAAAAATTAAGATTTTATATATTTTAGTATTCAGCGCCTCTAGCGGTAATAATTTGATATACAGTTACTGGCATTCTACTCTTAAATACCTTTCCAAAGAGTGTTGAAACTTCATTTTTGGGGCTCATTTACTATATAAAATTACATTTTTACTCGAAAAAAGGTGTTTTGGAAAAATGCGAAAAGCGCAGCCTACAGCACGAATTTAAAAATATTATGAATTACACCTGGTTCTTAATAAATCAAGCTTTCCATCGGTGTGTATATCATATACTTTAGTGTACATTAACTATGTGAAATAACTGGTTTTAATTGTTTACACCGGACGGACAGACGGACAAAAGCGTTAACGTAAGTGATTTAAAAAAAAAACAAGCCCTAAAAAGGGTCAAGAAATAACCACAGCAATAAATCATCGTAAAATAAAAGCAACAACAAAGGCACATAGGAATAATATTCTCAACGTAGTAGAAAACAATTTGAAATTATATTCATTTACTCAAAATAATTTTGTGTTAGATTTAGAAGATGATAAATATGATATTTTAATTGATATTATCATGTGACATTAAATTTAAATATAAATTTAAAGATAATCTTGAAACTATTACATATAGAAATATATTCTTCAATTTAATGTCAACTAAAATTTATTTAATAAAATTTTATTAAGAAATCTTTAAGAGGCTTATAAGTTTTCAATAATAATTTATACATATAAAAATTAAAAATACTAAAATGAAAATTTTTAATATTTCATTGCCTATAGTCTTTGATAAACTCACCAGCCATAAAAAAATATTAGGAATTAATCTTTTAGATTATCATAAACTTTATAAGTTTTATTTTCTCTCCATAAATATATTTTTATATTCAGAATTCAATATTGGCCAACAAAATTTATTAGCCAAATTTATCTTTAACTAATCTTATAAATCAATTTATTTTGTAAATATTTTAATGGACAAATTTATGGAATCTATAAATTTCTATACTAAGAACTGTTATATATATTAAATTATATTAAAAGCATCAATAAAATTAATTCTATTATAAACCCAACGTTTATTATAATTTATGATTATTAGTAAAATAAAATTTATATTTTACTATATGCTTTTCTGACCAATACTAGACTCAGTCCAAATGAAATTAAATTAAATTGTACTATTGAAAATACCTAAAAATTCTAAATTAATTATTATTTTAATTATCTGTTTTCAAAATGTAAATTATTTCAATCAACTCCCTGACATTAATTATTAATTTATACTATAAACTCCTTAAAATACTTAAACTTCAAAAACTAATTTTCAATATTCTGTAAAGAAAAACATTGACTTATTACCAACTTTTCCAAATCAGAGAAATCACAATTTAAATATTGTATACTATAAATATAAATTTTCTTTAAATTAAATTGAAATTAAAATTTATTTCATTTTAGAACTTTGTATGCTTTATACATGATTTATTAAATTAAATTAATTGTTTAGCTTTGATTAATATTTTACAATATAATATAATTTTGTTTCAAATTTTTGTAGTTATGAACCTTCTCTATACTAATGAGCTGTTGAAAATTTAATTATAGCATCCGTTTAATAATATTTTAACGTCAAATTAACGAAATATTTTAACGTCAAATTAACGTAATAGTTTAACGTGAAATGGCGACAGTAATAAAATGTTAATTTATATTTTTATATTAAAATTTTTATTTTATTAATTTAGTAATGTTCACATAAATAAACATAACATGAATAAAAAACAAATTCATAAATTAAAAAAAAACATTTACATTTATTTAAAGTAGGCAGACCCCTCGGAAGTCTCACCTTGTCGTGGTGAGGGGGCTTAAGCAGGGCCGGAGATCGGTTGGGCGATGGCGGAGGGAATGGCAACATTCTCAGCAGGTCCAACCATGTCGTTAATGCCAACCGATCAATGACGGTACCGCGACTAAGTAGACTCTGAAATCGGAAATGAATATGGACATGGACAAAGCAAAGGATGGGATATCATCAAAACTGTGATGGGATATCATCACAACTGTCGGGGGAGGTCGTGGCTGCGGTCTCCGGTAGTGGCACAGGAGTAAAACCTCGTGTCGCCATTAGCCACTCAGGTAATCTTCCGCTCGCGATGACTGGAACAAGTCGCGACGGTAGTATAGCTACTGCTTCCACAGCTAGTACGATGTCAAAGTCAGGCTATACTAGTGGTATCGCTACTGACCACATCTCTCAACTCTCGCATGACACTACCGATTCAGATCAGGAAATAGCTAAATCTTTTGTTTCGCTAGAAACGATGGTAGAAGAGGATCTTCTTCGGTCTCCGAAAGTTGGGAGGATACTAGGTGGCATAGAAACCCTAGGTCCCGACCAACTCGAGAAGGTCGGAGAGCTCTTAACAAATATAAAGCGGCACTAAAGTACGAAAGAACCCTGGGCCTTAAGCTGGACCTCACTCCTACGGAGACCGAGTATTTGGCGTGGGCGAGAGGTGTAATCGTGGAAAGTAGAGCTCACTTCGATCGCAGGACTAGCCGAGCCGTTAAAAGTTCGACTTTTACAAATATCGTGGAAGAAAAATCGGGTCATCTACCCGCACAGAAAAAGCGGCTTAGATCGGTGGAGGAGCAATCCACCGCGACGATAAAGAAGCAACGCAGTGGTAGCGACCACAAAGCGATTATATCTTCTAAAACCAGCAAAGCGGCACCTACGGTTGCGGATTTGCTGAAGAAACAGCTGCTAGTAGCTTTAATTGACCGAAGTGACCCACTCGTACGGATGTCGTTGGAGAAGTGGAAAAGTGTGGAAATGAAGCTACTAGAAGAAATATTTAATCTTATGACTACAGACAGATCAACAGATTATCAACAGTTGTTACAGATCAACATACATCACAGTAGTTCAGCCTCTGCTGAACTACTACTCACCCTGGATGAACATAATTTCGATGTGGCGTTAATCCAGCAACCCTGGATCTCTGTAAAAGGAGACATAAAGGGTTTAACGTCGCAAAAGTACAAGCTATAGTACTCTCAAAACGAAGGTAAAAAGCGTTCTGCTATTTTGGCTAAGAAAAATCTAAATATCTTTTTAAAGTCTAATTACAGCTCAAATGATCTGACGGTAGTCCTATGTGAAGGATGTGGTGATCAAAAACCACTCCTTATAGCATCGGCCTACATGTCTCATGATGTTGAAGCACCGCCGGCTGAACTTCGGACACTAGTGGACGACGCTTCCGCGAAGAAGCTCGACCTGGTGATCGGTAGCAATGCCAACGCACACCAGAAAATCTGGGGTAGCAAAGATGTTAACATTAGAGGTGAGTCATTTCTAAACTTCATACTTAGCTCCAACTTAACTATTGGTAACAGAGGCAATGTACCTACGTACATCGGCCCCACAAGCGAAAACGTTCTAGATATAACTCTCTATACCGAAACAGATACCTGTATCCTTGATAACTGGCAGGTACTTAACAAACCGTCTCTGTCGGACCACAGGTATATCAGTTTCGAAATATCTGTTCACACTACTAAAATTCTCAAACCATACAGGAACATCCCAGTTGGAAAACCAACTGGGATTTGTATGAGGAAATTGTTGCGCAAAAACTCATGGGTAAATGTCCAACGGCTATCTGGAAGGTTGATATCCTGGAAGCCACTGTTACCTATCTCACAAAAGTTCTGACAGCAGCTTTTGAGTGTGGTTGTCCAAAAAAGATCCCATCTAACAAAACTAGCCCATGTTGTGAATTGAGGAATCCTGTGCTTCAATTCACAACGGAAATCAATAACATTTCAAAATTAATAAAATTATTTAAATATTAATTAATTGAAAAACAAAAGTGTCAAATTACACGTTGCTCGTGCACAGAGAAAAAATTAATTCTATAAATTATAATTTCTCTGTGCTGACAACGCGTAAAATTAATTAACCAATCGAATTAAAATTAATTTAAATTATTTTGTTGGAGAAGCTGATTGGTTTTCCAAAAAATTATTGGAAAAATTTTGGAAAACCAAAAAAGCTCTCCAACAAAATTAAGTAGAAAGAAAAATTAAAATTTAGGCAGTTGATAGGATAAAGTTTTGATTAAAAATTTTAAAATATAAATTATTAATTTAATCGATCGAATCGAAAAGTCAGTTTAAAAATAGATCAGTTATTCTGTCAGAAAATTAGTTGAGTTTGTTTTTGTCATTTTTAAAAGGAAAATTTGAAAATAGATTTACAAACAAAGTTAAATTTGTTGAATTAAATAAATAAAAAAGTTGATAAATAAATTTATTTTAAGGATAATTGTGAAATTGAAATAAATAATAATAAAATATAAAATACTTAAATGGAACTAAAATTGTTAAAAGTATAAATATAACAAGCAGTGGCGGACCGTGGTCAAAAGTTCTGGGTGGGCTAAAGGAAAAATTTTTGTTATGAAAAGCAAAGGTTTGAGGTTATTAAATATACAACCTTTTGAATTTTTCGTTTTAGTGAGTTAATCACATTGACATCTAAGCTAATCATTAGTTAGTTAATCACATTGGCATCTTAATATGTTTTTCATTTTCTTTCCAATAAAAAAAATCATTATGCATATGCTATGTACACAAGAAATATAAATCACATATTATACACAAAAAAAATTAGACACATTAAAAAAAATCGAGCTAAATAAACGAAAATCATGGCACACTCCATACATATTTGAATAGTTATATTTGTATGCAATTGTCTTAAGTTTTCTCAACTAAGAATAAAATTGTTACTTTCTGAAATTTATGATCGCCTGGTACTAATTTTAAAAATTTAGTTCTAATGTGTGCTATAATTAAATAATTTTTTGTCTACTGAGGCAAAACCAACACTACTAAAAAGCCCTGATGTACGCATACATCGAAACCGCGAGAGTAGTCAGAAGTCAAAAATTTGCTAATGTCAAATTTAATGGCGGCATAAATAGACGCGAGGAAAATAAATAATTAAAAGTGATATTTTATGGTAATTAATAAGAGATTTTGATTAAAAAGTAGTGTAAATTATAGTTTAATAATTGTAGATTTGTTTTTATTAAAAAAAATTGTGCGATTATTTGATTTACATAGTTTATTTTTGTGATAAAAATTAAGTGCAAATTTCATAAACAAGAAATAAAATTTCCTATTGGAATATCTTAATATTTATAATATAATTAGTGTGCTAAAGGCAATTAAATATAAACTAAGTGTGCAAATTTCGTGCGATTTTTTGATTTTTGAATTTAAATAATGCCGCGACATTGTGTGGTACCTTAGCAAGTCCAAGATTTAGAATGCAATATTTTTGTCCGAATTAGTATTAATAAATATTTAGTAGTAAATGTTATTTTACATGGATCCGAAGTTCCATATAATGAATTGCAATGGATTTTATCAAATAGTAGTAAAAAATTAACTTTATGGTCACAAATTGAAAATTTACTCGCGAGATACAAAAATATTGAGCAAACGAAATTTGAAAACCGCGAAATTTTATATTTAAAAAAGCACAAAACTGTCAAAACGATTTTTCTCACTAGATATTTAGATATTTTAAAAAATCAAGTAGAATTATTAAATATATTTACCCAAATTATTACAAACCAAAAATGAATTTTTTAATGACTTTGTTTATTTTTTCATGTGAAACTGCTGGACGTATATGTTATGCAGTTGCAGTGTATTCCAGGGGACGTATATGTTGTGCAGGAGTATTTTTTATAATTATATTATTTTGAATTTATTAATATTTAATTTCAGATACAGGTAACAATACGCATTTTTGTGCCAATTGGTGAATTTGTATCTTATCAAAATCAATAGACATGATTGATGTAAAAACACTATCTGATGGTACAAAATTATTAGAAAAGCGTATTATTACATGTATCTTAAATAATAGAAATCACAAAATGTATAAAAAATTATAAATTTCGTTTTATTATCACTAAAAACATAATTTTTATCAAAGAAAAAATTATATATCATATTGAATTCTCTGACTACCTTTTGGTATGTATGGGTTGGTGCACAGACTTTGTTCAGGGCTTTTTAGTAGTGTTGGTTTTGACTGAGCGAATTTAAAATATAAGCGATAAAATTATTGCCATGGGCTGCGATTTTCCAGCCCATGAAGATATATTTATTTATTTTTTAATACAAAATATTTATATAATGAAATAAATATTTCATGCAAATTTTTACTCAAAGTAATTATTCGTTCTAGGGGCTGCGATTTTCTAGCCCACGATGATATATTTCTCTTTTTTTTTAATGAAAAATATTTCATGCAAATTTTCAGTATAGGAATATTTCTTCTATGGATAAGAGATTTTCTATCCCGATATATTTTTCTCAATATAAATTTTTTAATATAGGAGAAGGAAATAACTCAACTCAATAGTGTTGATTATAATATGCGCGCCTGGTAGTTTGGTTTAAAAAATTTGAAAATTGACATTGCTTGCTCATATAATGGAAATTTTCTTCCATAGAAAAAATAATAAAATTCTGAAAATCATATAGCAATTACAAATATTTCGCATTTCTATGGGGAACACGTGGTCTTCGTGGGCTAGTTTAAATTAGCCCAGCCTGATCCATACAAAATTCAACACTTTGCGTATGTGTTGAATTTTGTATTGTTTTGTATAAAATTAGTATAATAAGGTGGGCAAATTTCAATTAGCCCCTGAAGTAAAGAGAAAATAGTAGTTGGCTTTTTATAATGAAAAAGTTATGTAGTGTTAGTATAATATATTTGTATTTTAGCGTTCATATTCATATTTAGATTTTATATTATATTTTTATATACATATTATATTTTGCAGCGGTGGTGTAAGAATTTCGATGGAAAAAATTATATACACGTATATTATATGACATTTATTTTAAAAAAAATTTGAATTGTTTTTGCTCATTTTTATAATACATATATTTTAAATGATTATTTTGTAGCATTTTCCTGTAAATTCAGGTTGGGCTTAGCCCACTCTGCCCAATATGACGAGCCGCCGCTGATAACAAGACAACTAATTGTTGTAATATAGTGTTTGTTAATAAAATTTAATATATTTTAAAATAAAATAATTAATTAACGAATACATAAGAACTTTTATTTAAAAGAAAATAAGAATAGTAAATA
This sequence comes from Empis stercorea, assembly GCA_949752835.1. Classification (NCBI taxonomy): domain Eukaryota; kingdom Metazoa; phylum Arthropoda; class Insecta; order Diptera; family Empididae; genus Empis; species Empis stercorea. The sequence goes on along the minus strand of OX457087.1, from coordinate 20,947,891 downwards.
AAAGATGAGATAATAAATAAACAGGTAAAATAAAGAATATTAATAGAACTTTTTTATGATTGTAATATACTTTATTACAACATTGGCGCTGCGGACAGGATTTTAAAATTAAAGACAGGAATTTAAAATTAAAATTTAAAATTAAATTAAAAACAAAACTATCGTAAAATAAAAACTAACAGTAATTGTAACAGTACTTTAAATAAAGCATTTTTATCAATAGTAAAATTAAACATCAGTGGTAGCAGAACAAACAGTAGAAGCAGTTAAAAGTTGCAGTAAAAGCAGAAAAATTTTTGCAGCAAAGTAGCGGAAGAAGTAGCTGGTAGCGGAAGAAGCAGAAAAAGAAATTTAAAAAAAAAACTACATATATTAAAGTAGTAAGTTATTTTTCCGTGGATACTTCCGAATAACGGCCCCGAGCTTTTAAGATGACGTCATTACATAACAGTACTTTATGACGTCAGGGCTCATAATGACGTCATTTGACCCTCAAACGCCATCTAGTGGCCGAAAAATGCATTAATTTTTTTTAAAAAAATACATATTTTTGCCATTTTCTCCTTAACGGTAAATTGTAGGATCCCTTAACGGTAAATTGTAGGATTTTTAAATTGTAGCTAATGAAATTCCCTATATTCTGAAAAAAAAACTTTTAATTATTTTTTTAAGAAGTCGTCTAAAACTGCAAATTACTAGATATAGAGGTGTAGTGAGTATTTTACCGTTATTATCTTAACGGTAAGCATTAAATGGATTTTTTTCTTTAGTGTAATAGAGCAAAGCTTCAGAATTTTTTTAAATCAAATTGCTCTAACAAAAATCTTCTAGAATTGGGATCCTACAATTTACCGTTAAGGAGAAAATGGCAAAAATATGCTTTTTTTTTAAATTTGTAATGCATTTTTCGGCCACTAGATGGCGTTTGCGGGTAAAATGACATCATTATTCGGAGTCCTGATTCGGAAGTACAGCCATTTTTTCTAACTATATTAAAATATACAAATTTCAAATAATTTGTTATAGTATATACGAAAATATATAAAACGGGCTGTTTATAATATTTTAAAAATATAATATATATGTATATACAATCTTAGAATTATATATATATATATTATAACAAAAAAGAAAATAATAAATCAATTTTTTTTGTTAAAAAATAAAAGATTTGTTTTATATAAAAATGAATAACAAATTAGGAATATACGGTTCTTCGTTATTTTATATAATTATAATAACTCCAAATTTAATTTTCCTAATAATGGAAAATAATCAAATATATTTTTTGGCCAATTACTAAAGAAAAAAAATACTGTGAATTTTACAATTTCCTATTTAAGAAAAAATTGTTTAAAATAATTTTTTTTTAATAAATAAAAATGTTTAAAATGAAACGTTCCAAAATTGATTTTTTTTTTTGTAAAATTATAATTTAAAGGTTCTAGCTATGAAAAAGCTTGGGGTCTTACATTTCTATATTATTTTATACAAATTTGTGCAAAAAATGATATATGAAATAGTTTCTCTATATTATTACTTTATGCCTTAACCTATCCCAATATCTAACCTAATTTCATTTGTTTTCTCTCTTTAATAAAATTCAAAAAATAAGTAAGTATATAATGAATAAATTTTTTTTGGGTACACATACATAGATATCAAATATTATAATTATTTTTTATTTGGTTACACGAAAATTTTTATTTCTCTAAGTATAAATTGCAAATTGTGCGTTGTTATCAATTTGCAATTAATAATTTTTATATTAATTTTGTTTTTTTTAGCGTGAAATATAATACATAGAAGTGTATTTATATAAAGTAAATTCGAATAAAAAAATAGGGTAACAAAACCAATTACGGTGTAAAGTTTTAAGTTGCTTTAATTTGACACAAAACCGTGTAAACAAAGTGTAGAATAAAATGTTGCACTAAGTTGACACAGGGCTGTGTAAAAACAAAGAAACGTAATAAAAAAAATTTAACATAAGTGTTAAAATTTTAATAAAATTTGGTTTATATAACCAAAAAATTTTTTCGTTACCCTATATTTGCATTTTATATTAAAATTTCATTAATTTTTTGTTCGTAATGACGAAAATTAAATATACATATATAAAATTATATATATATATTTTCAAATTACGTTTGATCATTTTTATATAAAATATTGTTGTCAACTTTTAAGTGATATTAATATTAATATTTTAAATGACGTACCTAAGTTTCATTAGAACAAAGCGCGGTTTTTTTTGTGTAAAAGTATTCGGATTAAACAAAGTTTCTATTAAGAAAATATTTAAAAAAAAATGTATTTACTTTTTTTTTGGAATGAATAATTTTTTTCATAATTTTAGGAGTTAGGAAACTTTTTTTTTTTTAACATTTTGGTCGTAAAGTTTTTTTTTATTATGGCATATTTATAGGGAACAAAAAAATTAAATAAAGTAAAATGAGTATTTTATTTTAAATAAATTTATTAAAAAAAAGGGGAATGATTTTCGTTAAATTAAATAAAATTGAAATAATATAAATTAAAATTTAAATTAGATAAACATAATTTTGAGAAAATTTAAAAAAAAACATAATTTTGAGAAAATTTAAAACCCACATTGGTACCAGTGGAAAAAGTAATAAAAACAGTTTTGGTACAAATTCCAACGTTTTCAGGTGTAGGGTTGGACATTGAAAATGAATTGAACAATTTTCTAGAGTTAGCTAACCAAGCATACGAATTAACTAGAGATGAACAAAAGGGAATACTATTGAGAATTTTAATTACTATTAAACTGACAGGTGCAGCCAACGCACTTTTTAGATATGCCAACTTCGAAAACTTTACCCAATACATATAAAGACATTTTGAGAAATCATTTCATTGAGAGCAAACATATGGCTACATTAGCATCAGAAATGATGGGAATGTACCAGTTTGAGAACGAAACAGTGGAACTTTTTGGGGAACGAATATCAGTAAAATTGGCGGCTTATAGAAACAGAGTGAATGAAAGATATCACAACGAGGGACGAGCTTTAATAAATGAAATGGAGATAACAGCAAAAAGAATATTCTTGGGAGGACTGCGATCAGCAGATTTGAAACAATATTTAATATTCAAAAACCCCAAAAATTTACAAGTTTCCATAGGAGCGGCTCGCCAATACTTAAATGAAACGCGGAATTTGGGAAATATAGGAAGTTCTAGTAAAACTAGTAATAGTATCAAGGTGATCAAATGATGAATTTGTTAATAAATATGATGAAAAAATTAAATGAAACTGAACATCCAAATAACAACAAATTCAATAATGGAAATAATTTTAGAAATAATAATAGTAATTATTTCCGGGGAGTACAAGTAAACAATAAATTTAATAGCGGTCAAAATATAAATAACAACAACAACAATTCTAACAATATTTATAATAAATAATTTTCAAATCATAATAGTAATTATAATAACAATAATTATCATAATAATAATAAGACTATAATTATAATGATAATAATAATTATAATGATAATTATATTAATAATAATAATAATAATAATGCCGTTAACAATTGTAATAATAATAATGGCAACAGAAATCTTTCATTTAGAGGACCAACAAAAAGTAATACTACTATAAAATGTGGTGAACCAGGTCACCTTAGTAGAGATTGTACGTGGCAATACCAGTGACCAGTGCAATGTTCATATTGTGGAAGGATAGGACATGGAGTAAATGAATGCGTAATGATATATTCGCAAACTAAGGAACAAATCCAGTCTCAAGTTCATAATATAAATGGTATGAACGAAAGTTTAGAAAAGACCCCTTGTGAATGGTGTGCACGAGAGGGACATCAAATTTTAGAGTGTGAAGCTCGTAAATCCTACGAATCCAAAATGACAATGGTTTCGGGAAACAAGGACGGAGTGAACTAAAAGAGCCCAGCTCATTCCTATCGGAGGGCAAAATAACCTTACAAGAGTCAATAATTAATTTAGAAAAATATTGTTGGATAGATCCTGAATTATGTAATAATTTAATAAAAGATAAAGAAGAAATTAATAAAATTAATAAAAATAATGAAAGTGAAATGGAAATAAATTTTGTTAGCTCTAATATAGACTCTTGTGAAGGAAAATTAATAAAAAAATCAGAAGTAAGAAAATTACGTTACCAAATGATGGTATTTTGGGAAACATTTCAATGACCCCTAAACATAAAGAAAATAAATCGAAAACAAATTACAATGAAATAACAGGAGATAAAATACAAATGATTAAAGGAATTTTTAATAACGTGCATATTGTAAACTATAAAAACTATATATTTTCTAAGGCAAAAAATTTTATAGAAAAAGAGAAGAATCAAATCTGGAAAGTAACTAAAAATTGTATAGATGATTTTAAAACTGAACAAATAATTGTATTAGAAGAAGATATTAAACCAAGAATTGTTAAATCAAATAAGGAAGAAAATGTGAATATTATTATAGAAGAAAATGTAGGAATAATTGTGGAAGAATTTTATTTGGAAGAATATATAGAAGTAAAATGTTTTAATAAAAATGTAGTAGAAGTAGTAGAAGTTGTAGAAGTTGTAGTAGAAGAAAATTATTTAAGTACAAAAGTTTGTACTGGTATATTGATAGAAGAAGAATTTGTTATTATTATTTTAATGAAAATATTAATGAAAATTAATGAAAATATTAATGAAAATAAAAAAATTAAACAAAAAATTCTTAATGATATTATTTTACCATTAAGAAAACTAAATAACAATATAATAAAGTTAAACCATAAATATAAGAAACAAGCTAAAGCCTAAAGTAAATTATATTGAAATTATTATTTTGTATTATAATAAATCAAACTAAAATATTAGCTTAATGAACTTTAGCCTTGACATATCTGTGCACAAAAATCAAATATTTTTCAAAAATAAATTAAAATTAAAAAAAAAATAAAAAAAAAATAATTTCATTTATTTAAAATTTTTTTTTTATTAAAATGTGATTATGATTACAACTGAGGAAATACAAAATATCTGTGAGCACCAGTGTACTTTAAACAGAAACTCGAAAATAATTTCGGATTCTGAGGAAGAGAAAAATGTTAAAATTGGAAAAATTGAGAATAAAAATGGAAAAAATAAAACTAAAAAGTAATTAAAAAATGAAAATTTCCATTTAAAAAATGAAATTAATAGTTTAAAACAATTAGTTAATAATTTAACAACTAAACTTAATAAGTACATACAACCATCTATTAATGATGATGAAATAATGCTAAATGAAAACGAATTTACTATTGTATCAAATAAAAACAAATCTTTTTCAAAAAATGTTTCTGCTGCAGAAAACCTTTATCCAGAAATAAATGAGAATAATTTAATTCTCACTATAACTAAAAACAATGATAATAGTGAATATTTAAACAAAAACAATAATGAATATAATAATAATGGTGATTTAAATAATGACCTTTTAACAGATGAGCAAATTTGTGCTAATATTCTATCACAAAATACTAACGAAATAAATAATGATACAAGTATCAATAACAATGAATTTATTGAAGTTCTAAAAAATAAAAATATTAAAAAAAAACAGCAAATATGAATAGCTTTAAAGCTATACCTATATCACAGAAAAATAATAGTGACAGCAATGTAACAATTACGGACAAGAGTAGCGGTGCTGATAATACTGTCAAGAGTAAAAATAAAATTGATAATAGTCATAACAAGAACCAAAATAGTAATAATAATGCAGAAAAAAATAAAGCAGGTGATATTATTAAAGAAATGCCTAAGCAAAAGAAAATTCCACCTATAAATGTATACGACCAAGATCCAGAAGATATTATAAAATTATTAATAGAAAATGTTAAATTAAATAAATCCGATTTTTATTTAAAACAAATTAACCAAAAAAAATTTGCCATTTATGTCAATAATTTAGAAAATTTCAAAAAATTTAAAATATGTTAGATCTTATTGATGCTAACTACTTTTCTTATACTCCCTTTGAGGAAAAAAATAAAACATTTATACTAAAAGGATTGTGTATTAACGAAAGTGCAGATCACATTTTAAAATATTTAAATGAACTTAATGCGCAAACTATTGATTTCGTTAAAGTAATTCGGTTTTCCACTCCAAAATCAATAAGACAACAAAAGTTATTGCCTATTATATACCTAGTTCAAGTAGGACCTAATAGCAATATTTCGGAATTATTTAAAATTAAGTTCCTTAACCACCAAATTGTCAATTGGGAAAAGTTATTAAGAGAAGAAATCTTACAATGCAAACGTTGCCAACTGTTTGGACATGCTGCTCCTAATTGTAAATTAGAATACAGGTGTGTGAAATGTGATGAAAACCATAGTCCTGGTGAGTGCAGATTCCAAAAAACTGAAGGTAGCCACGCACAATTATATTGCATATTGTGCAAATCAAAAGGACACCCGGCTTCATATAAGGGTTGTCCTGAATATAACAAACTTAAAAAGGAAATGAAAAATAAAATACCAATTTGTATGACAATTCACAAATTAAAAACAGACAAATAAAAAATTATATAACTCCAAATAAATCATTTTCTCAGCTTTTCTCTGGTAATGATAATAATATGTTAAATAATAAACAAAATGCTCATGATTCAGAGTTAAAAGAAATTAAAAATAGCTTAGAAAAGATTTGTAACAAAATCACAGCTTTAGATAATAGTACAATACAAAATTCTGAACGAATAGATTACATCTTTAATTATTTATATAATGGATCCAATTACTAACCTAAAAATTATAAGTTTAAATATAAATTCAATAAGCTCTATCCATAAACAACATTATTTGGTGGAGTTCATAAAAAAAAGTGATCCAGATATTATGCTATTAAGCGAGACAAACCTTAACAACAAACAAAAATTATACTTTGATAACTATCTTATGATTATAAATGATAAAAATGAAGAACTTAAGAACAGAGGTATAGCAATATTAGTTAAAAATTATTTTAAATTCAAATATATTGACACTATAAAAAAGCAAAAATTTAAATGCATAGATTCTACTTGTATATCATTAAAATTAAATAGGAATAAACAATTAATAATGATAGCAGTTATAAGTAGCAATATATCTACTAATAACAACATAATTTAAATATATTATAACGATATAAATATATTATATACATATGATTGGTCAAATTTATGATTGGTAAAAATGTAATTAATAAAAAAAATATAAATTGTTTAGAAAAGGAAATATTTTATTACACGCGCATAAATTTCTTGATAAAAATAATTCATAATTGCAACGTAGACATTTTGATTGGGAACGAAATAATTTAGTTTTCCCATTGCACTTATAAATTGTTTTCAAATATAAAATATTGAAATATGATATTTAATTTATTCAAATGGATAAATTTACACGCGCTACATTATTTTTGTCAAATAATCATTTTAATAAATTCTTAAGAATTTATTCCAAATAAGAGAATGATAAATATCAAGAAAAAATGATAAATAAATTATTCTGTATCGTAAGTCTGAAGCTACCGGTCGAATCAAAATTAAAATCGTTGTCGTCAAATTTATAATAAATAATTAAATAAGATTTAAATAAAGTTATTTTGATTGGTTCTTAATAAATAAATATAAAAATTAATTAAATTAGTTTTTATATAAAAAACTAAGATTTTGTGTTTTTTTTATACATGCAAAACATCGAATCTAAAATTGATAGCATTATATGCGTCCCATAACAATTCCAATTTATTCTCTATTGATTATTCACTCTATTGATTAAAATTATTCACATTACTTGATTGCGACAAATTAGACAATTATTACATAATGAGTGGTGATTTCAACGCTAAACACTCTAATTGGAATAATATCATAAATAATGATAGAGGTATTGTTTTGAACTCATGGTTAGAAAATCAAGATTAATATACAAATCAAAACTATATTTTAGTCAAGAACCAACTTACCCAATATGTGGCTCATTTTTAGATTTATGCGTAGGGGATAATAGAATTTTTTTTAATAAACAAATTTTATTATTATCCCCTACGCATACATTCGATAGTGATCATAGGGCTTTATGTTTTGCAATTACATTAGATAACAATGAAAATTTTATATATGCACAAGGCGTACCTAATAAGGCTTTTAATTTTAATAAAGTTAAGTGGAAAAACTTCAAGTCAGAGTTAGATAAAAATTTTAATATTTTTAAAGAAATAGATGATACTTTCATACCTAACAATCGCAATTTGAGTAATACTGAAATAGATAGTTACCTTGAGAATTTAAATGAAATAATAAAAACATCAATGAATAATACCATACCTTTATTAGATAAAAAAGTTTATTTTAAGGATTTTATTTTAAGATTTATTTTAACAGTAATAGTATAATAAAAAAACTTCAAAAATATAAAAGCCGATTAGTTGGAACTTTACATAAGTTTTATAGACTTAATATATAAAATGATGATCGTAGAATAGTTCAAATAAAATCAATAATAATTAATGTGAATATATTAATTAAACAAATCTTTGATTTGCAAATTAGTAAATTTTGGAAAAATAAAATTCAAAAAATTAGACCGTCAAATAACATGTTTCCAACAATAAATCAAATTTTTAGAAAATCAGAAAGCTCAGAAATAAATAAGCTTAAAATTGAACAAAATCAGGTAGACTTATTAATTGAAAATGGTATAAGCCAATATAATGTTGAACTTGATAATAACACTTTTGTTGTTCGAAATAAGATACAGATAGCTGAGATTCTTGGTGCATCCTTTCAAAAAAAAATTTGTTAAACGAAAATACCAATATATAGCTAAATAATAGTGTTAATTTATCTATTCAAAGCTTTGAAGAGCATTCTTCAAAAAAATTCAAATATATTGATGGCTGATCAACAAATTGTTACATTCTCGAATTTTTTAAAATCTGACGAATTAAAAGATGAAGATACTATGAACAATTATTTTGTTACCAATGAGCAAACCAAAAATATATTTATAAAAATAAAAAATCGTCATGTATGGATGAAATTCCAAACACTATACTGAAGCAACTTATTGATAAAATATTTACTGCTTATACAATTATTTTCAATAATGCATTAAATAATAGTTATTTTCCGAAAAAGTGGAAAACGGCAAAAGTCATCGCAATAAAAAAGCCTGGTAAACATACTACAAATCCAAATTGCTATAGACCAATTAGTTTATTTCCCAATATTAGTAAGATATTTGAGAAAATTATACACAAATCAATTACTTATTTTGTTGATGAACATAGCATTTTAAATTAGTATCAATTTGGTTTCAGACCATATCACTCTACTACGCATGCCATAAATAAATTGTTTTCAGATATAAATTGGTATATAAATGATAATAAATGCGTAGGAGCATTATTAGTTGATTTGTGTTCCGCGGAGGAACTAGGGGTTCAATTTTTTTTGTTTTACGGAAATAAATTCACTTTCAAGAAACGATAATTATATGACACGGCTTTAACTACAGCGGTGCCCAATTCACCCCGTTGAATTAAATTTAAAGCACAAATTCTTGTTTTTTATTTAATTATATTTATTTTATTTATAATTATGAAATTAATAAATAATTCAATTTAAAGTTCATAAATATTTTTTGAATTGCAAAATTTCTTTATAATATAATTAAATTTGATTACTTGAATAAAAATTAATAACTGATTACAATATTGATAACTGATTTACTATTTTGACTGCTAAAACACTTCTTTACGCGTTGACTGCTTGAATTCAAGAGAGCGAAGAAAAAGAAAGTACTCCAATTTATAACTAGGCAAATTATCAATGCACTCCCTTTCGACTTTCGAAAGTAATTGAACCAAAGAGTAATTAATTAGAAATAATTGAACGAAAGAGTAATTAATTAGAAATAATTGAACGAAAGAGTAATTAATTAGAAATAATTGAACGAAAGAGTAATTAATTAGAAATGGTAATAGTGCATTGATAATTCGCCCAACTATGATCGAAGACAGAATGGGTGTACGCTGGCCGCTCGAACATTTTGGGGCCCCCCAGGAAACGATGATATATTCTGGTAGATCTTACGTTCGAGAGTTTAGCCACACCATTGATGACTGAGTTGCAAGTTGCTGTAGGAATTCCGTATGGGCATTTCCTCCCATGGTTCTATGATGACTTTGAGGTTTGGGCGCCTCGACTCGCTATCTGGAGCTGCAAGTAAAACTAAAAAATTATAGCGCATAGGAAGGAGGATAGGAAAGGAAATAAAATTAGAAGGGATTTGTATTATATTCGTTTTTTTTATTTATTGTAAATAAAAAGCATTTCATTATTAAGTTAACCATTTGTTGGCCGTAGATAGTAAATTGAAACGATATAGCGGACTGTATTCTTGATTGAATGAACTTCGAAACTACATTTGTCAAGTTATACGTTGAAATTGTAACTGAAGCATAGATGGTATGCTGTAACTAGCATTGAATGTGGTTATCAAATCCCTAACATATGAAAAATTGAAAACTATGTCTATAACTTTTAGATTTTTATAATTAAGGAAGTGTAGGTTGAGATAATCGGAGCAGGGGCGGGGCCAGTACTTACGAATAGATGAGTAATGTAATAGAATGCAGACACGGTTGGAGTCTTGAAGAGATTGTGAGTAAGTTAGGACTACAGTTTGGAAGGGATGAGAGACCATATCACTCTACTACGCCATTCGGACTTTTGTATCCTTGCCCGGGTGCAGAACGGTAATTGTTAGAATGATGATGTAATGGGGCTATAGGAGACGCCTGACACTAACCACCCGAAAACAGAGTTTTGGGCCACAAATGAGTTGTGTTTTTTGACCCCGTCTAGAAGTACCTGAGAATAGAGTTCAGCACCGATAACGAGTTCTATATTGCCGGGATGGTTGAGAGTGTTGTCCGCCAATAGTATGGAATTGATTTCTTTTAACGAAGACTTGTCAATTGGCTGCTTTGGGAGTATTCCTGTAAGTTTAGGAAGCACTAGTGCATTAACGGATATATGCACGGCAGAATCGATTAATGAAGATATCACAAAGGTGCAAGATTTTAGTGATATTCCGCCTTCCGCCGCGTTTATTCCTAATATACGCGTACAAGAAGAGCTACCGGTATTCGTAACCGTTAAAGCGCCGACTCAGCCAAGAATGTTGCTTCTGATCCAGGATCTATAAGAGCTCTAACGATATGGCCGCTGTTATTACTAACTACTTTTACGATAGCTGTCGCTAGAATAACGCATTTGTTAGATACCGTACTGGCGCGGGGTTGGCCAGCGGTCTGAAATGAGAATGCAGTTGTGTTTGCTGCGGGTTCTGCATTGGGGGCAGGTTTAGGAAAGCTTAGAGCGCTAGGCGACAATTTAGACTGCGTTTGCGGTAGTTGTCTTGATTTTGTGGTTTTCATGTGCAGTAATGTGTTGTGGCGTTTGCCACAATCATTACAATTGTATCGACTAGAACAGTTATTAAGTTGGTGTGAAGAGGATAGACAATTGATACACAGATTTTTCTGGCGTACCAATTTCTGACGTTACTTAATTGATTTGTCCAGGAACTTGGGGCACTGACGGATAGAGTGCTTTGCTTTGCAAATGGGGCAGTCGAAGTTGTTTTTAGCAGTTGTGGCGAAAATTTGCACAGTGTTTGGTTTGGGAATTCTTTGGGGTACTATTGGTTTGGGTTTATTTTTCACCTCGCCTATAGCTTCTAGTGTCATTCACAGTTTCGTAAAGTTTTTTAATACCGGTAATTGATTCTGTGGTAACCGGTGAGATGTGAAGCAAACTTTTGATATGAATGTTGACATATTGATGTTCTAGGGCTTGCCAAGCTAATTAAAAGTTTTTGGCTTCTACAGGGAATTTGTGAGCTATACGAGCTGCGTCATGTTTTGTTTTTCTACGTAGATGATGTAGTTTTTGAACATTCGACAGCGTTGTCGAATTTATAAAAATAGCCGAAAACATGTCGCGGAACGAGTGCCAAGTCTCGTATGTTCCGTAAAAATCGTCTACATCGATTGGTGGTACTCTAATTTGATCCGAATTACCGACGTTCGGAATTGTTGAAACGCTAGGTGAACTAGGTTCCTTTTTTATTGTGGCATTTAGTATTTGATTTTCTACGTTCGTTAAGAAGTTTCTAAAGGACTTTTGGGCGGATGTGAATTTTTTCCTGGCATCGACTGTATTTAATTTCATGGTTGGCTCTTCCTGAGTGGTTGTTCGTAATGCTGCGACTTGAAATGCTTGGAACGAAGTCCTCAAGTCGTCCCATTCTTTGGAAACTAAAGATTTTTCTGCAGCAAAGCCCCTTGCGAAAGTTTGCTTAAGTCTGTAGGGGTATGGATTAATATATCTTGGAAGATATTGAACGCGATAAAAAACGTATTATATTCCTCCATTATTATGAAATCGTATTAAAAAAATAAAAATAAGAGGAAATAAAATGAAGCACCGAATATTTTAATTAAATTGTAGAAAAATATTTAATTAAATTGTAGAAAAAAATAATAATACACTCAATAAATTTTCAAAAAAAAAGGTCTCTTTTTCTAAATATTAACTTCTTTAATCCTTAATGCAATGTTCAATTACATTTAATAATTATATAATTATATTATACAAAACTTTTTGTATATAAAAAATTTTTAAAATAAAAACTTGTCAAATATTTTTTAATTTATTATATTATAATATATTTTTTAAGAAATAATATAATAATCATTTAAAGAAATCTATATCTTTGTAAAAAAAACAATATATTGAACTATAAAAACATTTCTCTAAGAAAAAAAATTTTTTCTTTTTTTTGAAAATATCTTAAATGAAATTAACCTTCAAAGAAAAATTGTGCTAATTGCGCGGTACTACCATCCACGATATTAAAAATTTGAAAAATCAAATTTTGTCGAAAGATGTTCAGACAGAAAAAAAATTATTAAATGTTGAAAAAGGCGCAACCAAATGATTATAATTGCGTACTAAAAGAAACCCACCAACAACTTAAAAAACGCACTAATAAAACGCACCCACAAAAAATTATAATTTTCTTGTGTTTGTGTGTGTACACACTAAATTATTTCTTTTTGTATATGAGCTCTTCCTAAACACCGGCGTACGGCGTATGGCGTCTGTCAAAATCGATATTGGTACATACATTTTGTAAATACGCGACGTACGTACGCCGAGAATTGGAATTTCCAATTTTGACGGGCGTATAAAAATTTTGAATTTTATTTTTGAAATTTAGCAAAAAGAAACATCGATCAAAAAAATTTTAATGTATATAAATGTGGCATTTTATTTCGGGATACGCTGGCTTAACAGCGTATCGACGTATATATGGAATACGCCGTACGCCGGTGTTTAGGTAGAGCTCTATGACGAAAAAATTAGTGCTCACAAGAGAGAGAATTTGAAAAAATAAAATTGCCAAGTACGAGCATGATACAATTATACAAGATATGGCATTCCCATAATTTTATTTTGGCACAGTACTGCGCATATGACGTCAGCTGAGAGTTTGTATGAAAATGTTTCAAAATTTACAAACAAATTTTCAATGAATTCTTTAACCCTTTCGCTCCAAATTTTGGCTGTTGATGACATAATATGTAATAATAATAAAAAAAAATTAATAAAAGTATTTTATTTCATAAAAATCATTAAATTTATTTTAGCAATTCAAAAATCATTCACTAAGAACAAATTTCATATGAAACTAATTTCATACACATTGCTTTGAAAATATCTCAGTAGTATTCTGATGAAAATTGCTGGAACGTATTGCCCCAATAGTGGCGAAAGGGTTAATATAAATTTTTTTAAAATCTCAGCTGACGTCATTTGATAGTTTCAAAAAACTGAGTGAAGTTTGATAATATGCGCAATGCCATATCTTGTATAATTGTATCATGAAGTACGAGGGCAATATAGCAAAAAGCTTAAATTTTTACGAGTGTAAATATGGTATTTTTCCGGAAAATGGACCTAATAAAAACAATTTTGTAATAGATAATTTTCAACGTATGAACTCCACATTCGATTTTACGATAAATATTTGTAATTTTACAATGCAACCACAAATAACGATAGGTTCAATTTGTTGTGAATTGAGGCACCCTGTGATTCAATTCACAACGGAAATTATAAAATTCCAATCCATTTCGAAATAAATTAAATTATTAAAATTAATTAATAAAAAACAAAAGTTTCAAATTACGCGTTGCTCGTGCACAGAGAAATAATTTAATTTAATTAATAATAATTTCTCTGTGCTGACAACGCGTAAAATCAATCAGCCAATTAAATCGGAATTGATTTTAAATATTTTGTTGGAGAAGCTGATTGGTTTTCCAAAATCTTATTGGAAAGATTTTGGAAAGCCAAAAAAGCTCTCCAACAAAAGAAAAAAGAAAGAAAAATTAAAATCAAGGCCAGTCGATCGGATAAAGTTTTGATTTAATATTATTTTAGTCAGCCAGTCGATCGGATAAAGAAAAGTTCTATTAAAAACGTAAAATTAAATTTGTTAATTTAGTCAATTGATCCGGAAAAAAGATTATATTAGTGGAAATAAAAATAATTCAATACAATAAATAGATAAAAATAACCAATAAAGATTTTTTATACGTAATAAGAACTAAAGGAGTTTTATTTTAAAGAAGAAAAGTTAAAGTGAAAATTAGAGAAAGTAAAGGTGAGATTAAAACAATATAATATACAAAATTTATGATTGTAATTTTAATTTTACAACATTGGCGCTGCGGACAGGATAGGAATTACATTTCCTATCTAAAAGAATGTTGTGCGGTAAAACGAAATAAATTAAATTAAATAAAAAATTAATCGTACATCAAAGTGGACATTAATAAAATTTAATAAACTACAAAAAAAAATAATAATTAATATTAAAATAAAGTTAACAATATAAAAAATTATAAGAAAAATTTTTTTTGTTTAAAAAAAAAAAGAAATAGTAGCAGAATTTTAATAAAATTAAAATAAAAACAGTGATAGCAGAAAAGTTGCAGTTGAAAAGTGGTAGCAGATTAAATAAAGGTAGCAGTTAAAAGTTGCAGTAGAATAGCAGAAATTTTTTAACAACATAATAGAAGAAAAAGCTGGTAGCGGAGAAAGCAGAGAAGCAGAAAATTTTTGTAAAGTAGTAAGTCATTTTTTTTCTAATATAAAATATATAAAAACACGGGTTGCTAAATATTTTAAAAATATATATATATATAATAGAAAATATATATAACAAAATATAAAATCAATTTTTTTTGTAAAAGTAATTTTTTTAAAAATGAATAAATCGAAATCTTTAGGAAGATACGGATCTTCATTATTTTTTATAATTATTATTACTCCAAATCTAATAGTCTTAATAATGGAGAATAATAAAATTTATTTTTTGGCAAATTATTAAAAAATTTTAAATTTTTGAATCTAATTAAATGACAAAAAATTGTGTCAAAAAAAAAATTTTTTTTTAAAATAAATTAAAAGAATAAAAAAAAAAATTGAAAAATAAAATAAAAGAATTTGTTAATTTAGAAGGAAAATTTTATGAAAAATTTAAATTAATGGCCAAAAAGTAAAATTAAATTTTTAAATATATAAAATATATAAAATAATAATTATATAAAATCCTTAATGAAATTATATAAAAAATATAAAAAATCCTTTTTTACTTGAAATTCCTAGTGAATAAAAATATTATCAAAATAAATAAATCAAAATATGAATCAAAATATTACTTTATATACAAAGTTAATACAAAATAAAATAAAATGCATATACATATGAAAGAACCCCCTAAAATAATATATGTATAAATATACATATACAAAAAAAATGATATTTTTTCTTATATACTACCAAAAACCTTAACCTATCCTAATAGTTAACCTAATTTCAATTTTTCTCTCTTCAATAAAATTTTAAAATAAAATAGGTATAAAATAAATAAAATTGGGGTACACATACATAGGTGTATAAAAAAAATAATGAGTAAAATTTTTTTAAATAAGAATCAATGTACAAATACCTATACAATGAAAAATCATAAATTATTAAACATCATTATCATATATTATAATTTTTATTTGTATACATAAAATTTTTATTCTCCAAGTACAAATTGCAAATTGTGCGTTTTGGATCAATTTGAATTTAAAAATTTTATTATAAAGTTTTGTTTACGTGAAATATAATATACATAGAAGTGTATTATTATCAAAGTAAAATCGACATAAAATAGGGTAACAAAACTAATTACGGTGTAAAAGGTTAAGTTTATTTAATTTAACACAAAACTGTATACAGAAAGTGCAAAATAAAATTGTGCACTAAGTTGACACAGGGTTGTGTAAAAATAAAGAACTTAATAAAAAAAAAAAATTTTTTATATAAGTGTTAAAAAATTTTAATAAAAATTGGTTTTAATAACCAACATTTTTTTTCGTTACCCTATATTTTCATTTTATATTAAAATTTCAATTTTTTGTTCGTAATGACGAAAATTATATATACATATATATAAAATGATATATATATATATTTTCAAATTACGTTTGATCATTTTTATATAAAATAATTTTGTCAATTTTTAATATAAAATTGATATTAATTAAAATATTTTAAATGACGCACGTAAGTTTCATTAGAGCAAAGCGCGTTTTTTTTTTTAAAATCATTTAAGGATCATACTATGAATATTTTTAAAACAAAATTTTTTTTTGGAAATGAATAACAAATTTTTTTTACATAAATTTAGGAGTTGGAAAACTTATATTTCTTATTGATTTACTGTTTGTTTGAGAAACAAAATTTTTTATTATTGCATACTTTTAGGGAATGAGAAAAAAAAATAAAAATAAAATAAATATAAAGGAGTATTTTATCTTAAATAAATTTTATTTTACATGATTTACGTTGAATAAAATAAAAATTTTAAATGAATAAATTAAATAAAAATAAATTGTAGCAAAAACCAAATAAAATTTTTTTCGACCCCTAAAATATATTTTTTCAGAACTTTTTATATAAAATGACCCCTAAAATAATTTTTTTATTAAAATTTATTAAAATATGACCCCTAAATAAAAAAATAAAAAAGGTACATATATATTGTTGTTGTTGTTTAAAATTTATTTTATTAACTAATGTCGCAAAATTGAAAACCCCCAACGTTGGCGCAATCAATTTTAAAATTTTCAAAGAGAATATCAACATTTTCATTTTTAGCACATTTCCAACCAAATTGGAAGAAATGTGTATATTAGTTTCACTCTGTCTGTCCGTCTGTCCGTCTGTCCGTCCGTCCGTTTACACAAACTTCTACATCTATTAAGATAGAGTATTAAAATTTTGATCATAGATAGATAGTACTAAAATAATAGGTCCAGTGGAACAAAATTTTCTTCTATCTCTTTTCCCCTCTGAGTTATTCCCCCTCCAAGTTCGAAAATTACCCATATTGAACATCTAATACCTTTTAAACCAATACAGATTTTTGAGGTCTGTAAAAGCCATAAGATAGGAAAATCTTTTATCTTTTTTGTGAAATAAACAAATTTTTTAAAATTTAATTCTTTGATGTATAAAAATACCGTTATCTTCATACAACTTTTTTTAATTTTTTAACACCCTGTATTTCCCAAACTGCTTATTATAGAAGGCTGAAATTTATGCACCAAAGAGATATCTAAAAAATAACTACAGTCTCTGAAGAAATTGTATCCGTATCTCTTCTCCCCTTTCCGTTGTGGCCCTTCGAAAATCAAAAAATTACATTTTTAATTTACTTGTAAAATTATAACTGCACAATATTTTTAAAAACAAATATTGGGAAAAGTTTCGAAATTCATATTTCTTTAAAGTGCATTAATTAATAAATTATAGTCATTTGCCTCACACTTATAATTAATCAAAATTCTTAATCATGTAAAATTTTGCAAAAAACGAACATTTTGCATATTTTTAGGAGCTTTATAAAGGGAATATTGGATATTATTTCATATGACATTATATGTTCAATTAAAAGCAAAATTAGGGAAAACTTAAATGATAATTTTATATATATGTATTTTGTTGGAATAATAAACTTGGAAGGAAAAAAAATTAATAAAATCGAACAGGGACACATTTTTTACCTATATTTACCATATCATTTTTTATCGTTCCTATGTATAGTACATTGAAAATACTACTAAAACTGCACAATATGCACATATAGGAATTCTCATTGTTTTACAATAGCTCATAGTTCTACATGTGGCGATTTTGAGGAAATGTGCTTTTGACAAACCCGGGGTTTGTTTATCGTATTTTTAAATTCAAGTCCGGAATTTGAAAATTCGGATGAACAAACTAAAACAAACGTAGAAAATATAGAAGCGGAACCAAATTTAGAAGTATTGGATAGAAATAACTTTGTTGATTTTTTACATCAAGTACAAGGAGAACGAATATCAGAAAATATAAAAAGTTTTAGAACATTGAGGTCAGGAGCAAAATACAACAGAATTGGCCCAATAAGGAAACAAAGGAAAGCTAGGAGAAATAAAGTTATAATTGCCAAAACGGAAAAGAAAAGTTTGAATATAAAAACAAGTGACAAAATGAATCCAATAAACGACCCCCATTATTTTAATTTCCAAAAATCAAATAATACAAATAGAACAATAAATAAACCGGGACCATCAGGATTAAACTCGACCCCTATTCCACCACCACCACCAATTGCACATCGAGATGAATATGTTGCGGAAAACTTTACAAATGACAATTCATATCATTTGGAACCAACTTTGTTACCAGTTGAAAAAATAATCAAAACTTTTTTAGTACAAGTTCCAACATTTTCGGGTGTAGGGTTGGACATTGAGAATGAGTTTAACAATTTTCTCGAATTAGCTCATCAAGCGTACGAATTGACCAGAGATGAACAAAAGGGAATATTATTAAGAATCTTAATTACAAGTAAACTGACTGGTGCAGCCCACGCACTTTTCAGATATGCCAACGTTGAAAACTTTAACCAATATAAAGATATTTTACGTAATCGTTTTATAGAGAGCAAGGATATGGCTACATTAGCATCGGAAATGACGGGAATGTATCAATACGAAAAGCTTTAATCAATGAAATGGACGAGCTTTAATCAATGAAATGGAGACAACCGCAAAAAGAATATTTTTAGGAGGACTGCGTTCATCAGAATTGAAACAATATTTAATCTTTAAAAACCCCGAAAACTTAAAAGTGTCCATAGGAGCGGCTCGACAGTATTTGAATGAAACAAGGAACTTAGGAAATATAGGGAGTTCGGATAAAAATAGTAGTAATAATCAAGGGAACCAAATGATAAATTTATTAACCTCTATGATGAAAAAATTAAATGAAAATGGCCATGGACATGGGCAACAACCAAATAATAACTGGTTAAATCATGGAAACAATTTTAGAAATAATAGTAATAATAATTATTTCCGGGGAACAACAGGGAATTTTAAATACAACAACAACAACAATAATGCCCAATTTACAAATAATAATAATTATAATAATAATAATAAACAATTCTCAAACAGTAGTAGCAACAATAATTTTAATAAAAACAATAAGACCCCTAACAGAAATTACAACATGGTTAGTGGTAATAATTTTCCAAACAACAATAAAAATAATACAAGTTATTATAATAATAATTATAATAATAATTACAATAATAATAATAACAATAGGAACAATAATAATGGTAATAATAATAATGGTAATAACAAGGTTCCATTTAAAGGAACAACTGCAAATACGACGATTAAATATTTTAAGTGTGGTGAACCAAGTCACCTTAGTAGAGATTGTACATGGCAAAGCCAGTTAACACCAGTGCAATGCACTAATTGTTGAATGAATGGACATGAATCCACTCATTGTTTTAAACTACGTTCGGGAAATAATAATTTTGCAAATCAAAGGATACTCGCATTAAATAACGAAGAAAGTTTAGAAAAGACCCCTTGTGAATGGTGTGCAAGGAAAGGACATACAATTTTTAATTGTGAAGCTCGTAAATCCTACGAATCCAAAATGACAATGGTTTCGGGAAACGAGGACGGAGTGAACTAAAAGAGCCCAGCTCATTCCTTTCGGAGGGCAAAATAACTTTACAAGAGCCAATAATTAATTTAGAAAAATATTATTGGATAGATCGTGAATTATTTAATAATGTAATAAAAGATAAAGAAGAAAATAATGAAATTAATAAAAATAATGAAAATGAAATGGAAATAAATCATGTTAAGTTGAATATAGGCTATCGTGAAGGTAAAGTAAAAAACGAAACAGAAATCGAGAATAAAAAAATTAAGTTACCAAATGATGGTATTTTGGGGAACATTGCAATGACCCCTACACATGAAGATAATAAATCGAAAAAAATTTACAAAGAAATAACAGGAGATAAAATACAAATGATTAAAGGGATTTTTAATAACGTGCATATAGTAAACTATAAAAATTATTTATTTTCTAAGGCAACAAATCTTTTAGACAAAGAGTCTCAAATCTGGAAAGCAACTAAAAATTGTACAGATGATTTTAAAACAGAACAAATAATTATGAATTTAAAAGAAGATATTAACACAGGAATTGTTAAATTAAATAAGGAAGAAAATGTGAATATTATTATAGAAGACAATGTAGCAGTAATTGTGGAAGAATTTTATTTTGAAGAATATATAGAAGTAAAATGTTTTAATAAAAATGTAGTAGAAGTTATAGAAGTTGTAGTAGAAGAAAATGATTTAAGTACAAAAGTTTGTACTGGTATATTGATAGAAGACGAAATTGTTGGAGATAATAATATTAATGAAATATAAATAAAGAAATGGAATTTTTTAATAAAGAATTTTGTTTAAATAGTACTAATGTTAATATTGAAAAAGAAGAAAAAATGGAAATAATTTTTAAAACAGCAGACAAAAATAAGGAAATAAAAAATATAGAAGAATTCAAAATAACTGAATAATAAATCAAAATAATTATTTAATTAAAAATTATAATACTTTTATCATTGTATTTAAAATAAATGTTAATACTACGGGTATTAAAAATAAAAACTTTAAAACAAAATTGACCCCTATTCTTAATGTTATTATTTTACCATTAAGAAAATTAAATAATAAAATACTAAAATTAAATCATAGGTATAAAAAACATAGGTGGAAGAGTAAAAATAAAGTATATTAATATTAATAAAAAAATATATTAAAATAAAAAATGTTAATATTAATAAATAAAAAAAAATTAATAAGAAAATTTTTTTAAAAATGTTTTTTTGGATAAAATAGGAAGGGGAGCGTGAACGCTCAAAAACAAATAATAGGGATAATATAAAAAAAAAATCTTATCCTTATTCCTTAAATTCCTATTCCTTTTTTTAAATTTTTAATATATATATGCAATTTTTTTTGTTTATATAAATAAAATAAATTTATAATTAAAAATAATTTATAAAACTATTAACCATTAATTTTTATAAATAAAACAAAAGGATTTTTTTAATATAAAATATTTTTTATAGAATTTGATAAAATAAAATATTATATAAAATCGATAAGATTGTAACTGTATTGAAATAAATAATAAAAAAAATATAATAAATGTAAAGAAAAATATAATTACAAGAATATAAAATATTTAGAAAAAATATATAAAATATATAAACATCAAATAAAATTATAAATATATACATAAAATTAAAAGAAATTTATTAAATTAAAGAAAGGAAAAATGTACAAAAGAAAAAGTAGTATACAAAGATATACAAATTTTTAGTAAAAATATTTAACAATCTTTACAAAAAAAATGTTTAAAAAATATATATATATATAAAAAGTAAATAAAAAAAAATTTTAAAATACAAAAATATATTAATAAAAGAAATTGTTAGTAAATATATACAAATATACATATTAAAATATACATATATATTGTTTTTATTAAAAACAATATATAAAAAAAATATATATATATAATTTTAAAATATCAGAGTCGAAGAAAAATTTCTCCGACCCTTATATTTTTTCTAAGAGGGAAGGTGTTGTGAATTGAGGCACCCTGTGCTTCAATTCACAACGGAAATTATAAAATTCCAATCCATTTCAAAATAAATTAAATTATTAAAATTAATTAATAAAAAACAAAATTTTCAAATTACGCGTTGCTCGTGCACAGAGAAATAATTTAATTTAATTAATAATAATTTCTCTGTGCTGACAACGCGTAAAATCAATCAGCCAATTAAATCGGAATTGATTTTAAATATTTTGTTGGAGAAGCTGATTGGTTTTCCAAAATCTTATTGGAAAGATTTTGGAAAGCCAAAAAAGCTCTCCAACAAAATAAAAAAGAAAGAAAAATATTAATTAAGCTAGTTGATCGGTTAAAGTTCCGTTTTGAAATTCTTAAAAATTAAAATTGTTAAAGGCGAGTTGATAAAAAAATTTAAGTTTGATTTTGAAATCGAGATTATTAAAAAAGTCAATCGGTCGGAAAAGTTCCATTTCTAAATATTGAATATTTGATGTTAATTTTTGCAGTTATTAATTGAAATAAAAAAAAAGTTTAATTAAAGATAGTTATTTTTAATAGGCAAAGTTTAAAATAGAAAAAATTTATTAATCGGAAAAAATATTATTAAAAACATTAAAAGAAAAAAATTAGATAAATTAACGAGCAAACATTAAATAAAATTTTGTGATTTTTAAAATAAATTAAGAAATAACTATAAAATAAACTAAATAAATTTATATTAAAATTAGATTAAATAAAATTGTTTTATTTAATTAAAAAGTTTTAAAAGGTAAAATAAAAACAAAGGTGAGATTAAAAGAGAAAACATTATTTATGATTGTAAAACTAATTTTACAACAAATTTTATAAAATTATTTGAAAAATAATTTTTAGTATTTGGTGCTGTATAATATATGTGTATATATATTTTTATGGATTCAGATATATGCTTACACCAAAATTTTTAGCGATTTAGTGTATACATATATATAAAAAATGCCGCGCAGCCGAACTACTGATCAGTAGTTTTATAATTACGGGCTTTTTTTAAATTCAACTACTCTAAATGCATATTTGGAGTAAATTTTGTTATTCATGATTTTATACTACTATTTACTAAATTTCAGATGCGACATTAAACCTATTTTTTGGAGCTTATTCACAATTGGAAAACACATTTTGAAAACTCTTTTTCCATATTTTAGTCTTTGGCGCCTCTAGCGGTAGAAATTTGAAATATAGTTAACTGCATCGTATTCTACTCTTAACTATCTTTCCAACGAGTAGTCAAACTTCATTTTTGGTGCACATTTACTATATTAAATTACAACTTTTACTTGTATTTTACTGCCCTCTAGTGGCTAAAAATCAGATTATGAATATGTCGGATTTATTTTAGTTTATATTAGCTTTCCAGCGTTTGCTTTCCCTTCATTTTTGGTAAAGATTCACCAAGTTGAATAACATTTTTAAAAAACAATATAATTTATATGTTTCACCCTCTAGTGGTAGAATTTAAAATTATAACAACTGTGGTTTTATATTACTACTTACTACCTTTCAGGTGCAACATTAAACCTAATTTTTGGGGCTTATTGACTATTGAAAATCACATTTTAAAAATTAACATTTTATATATTTTAGTTTTCAACGCCTCTAGCGGTAGAAATTTGAAATACGGTTACTGGCATAATATTCTAGTCTTAAATACCTTTCCAACGGGTGGTCAAACTTCATTTTGGTGCACATTTACTATATAACATTATAATTTTTATTCGGAAGAGGTTTTGGCAAAATGCGAATTGCGCCACCTACCGGCCGAATTTTGAAATTCTATCAATTGCATCTCGTTCTCAATAAATCAAGCTTTCCATCTGTTTATCTATCATATACCTGAGTTTACATTAACCATGTGAAATAACTGGTTTTTATTGTTTACACCGGACGGACAGACGGACAGACAGACGGACAAAAGCGTTAGCATAAGGGATTTTTTTTTAAAAAAAGCCCTAAAAGATGTGATAATACCGGGACCGTATTGAAAGATGAACTATATAAAATTTTATATTATAGACAAAATTTTATATTTCCCATACAAAATTTTATGTTTTATATATAAAATTTTATAAAATTTTCTATTTTATATTTTTATTTAAAATTTATAGAAAAAGGTATCAGACCATATGATTTGTATATTTAGCGTGCCGTGTTTAAATATCAGAAGAACGGAAAATGTAGAAAATCGATAACGTCATCAATGCCAATTTTTCACCGGAAAACACAATCATATACGCCAATACAAAAAACATCACATATGCCTCAATAAAAACAAAATTTGGTTTCTTGTAATATTATATGTTTTATTAAATATTATATATTTTAATATTATATTTTATGTTATATTTTATTTAAAAAAAACTTTTTTGTTCTTTTTATATATTGTATATTCAAATGAAAAATTGTATGATTTTTGCTTTTGTACTACGAAAACTTGTTACCCAAAAAATAAAAATTGCAAATATATTTGTATTTTGTCAAATTTGTTAAATATTATACATACATATCTCATATAAAACTTTCTGACCAAGAACCTTTGCTAATTAATTAATATATATATATGTATATATATTTTGTGGTTCATTCAATCAAAAAGCCGATTTTTCTTCCAAAAAAAATTGTTATTCATAGACCAAATTTGTAATTTTTGTAATTTTTCTTTTTTCACAGAAAAAATAAATTTGCGACGCGACCAAAAAAATATATATATGAAATTTTGGTGTTTAAAAATGCCTTTTAAACACCAAAATTTTTATTTTTTGTATATATAAAAATTTTTCTTTGAATAGGTTTTTTTTTAATAGGTTTTTTTTTTAATAGGAGTTAAAATTTTTATTTTTTTCAGTTATTTGGGGTAACTTTTATTTTGGATAAAAAAAAAATGCACTACAAAATTTTAGTTTCACTTACTTTGAATTTTTATGTTTTGATGCGATGAAAAAATATAGATGAAATTGGTGAGACTGGTGGTGATTTTCGTCCACGCGCTTAGGGCCACGTGGTGATGAGTATGATGGTAATTGTCCACGCGCTTAGGGCCACGTGGTGATGAAATTGTTGAACATGTCCACGCGCTTAGGGCCACGTGGTGATGAAAAATTTTTTAACTGGTCCACGCGCTTAGGGCCACGTGGTGATGAAATTGTTGAACTTATCTCCAAGGTTTCGAAGGACCAAATGTTCCGCGGAGGAACTGGGGGCTCAATTATTTTTTGTTTTTAACGATAATTATATGACACGACTTTAACTACGGCGGTGCCCAATTCACCCCGTTGAATTAAATTTAAAGCACAAATTCTTGTTTTTTATTTAATTATATTTATTTTATTTATAATTATGAAATTAATAAATGATTCAATTTAAAGTTCATAAATATTTTTTGAATTGCAAAGTTTCTTTATAATATAATTAAAATTTGATTACTTGAATAATAATTAATAACTGATTATAATATTGATAACTGATTTACTATTTTGACTGCTAAAACACTTCTTTACGCGTTGACTGCTTGAATTCAAGAGAGCGAAGAAAAATAAAGTACTCCAATTTATAACTAGGCAAACTATCAATGCACTCCCTTTCGACTTTCGAAAGTAATTGAACGAAAGAGTAATTAATTAGAAATAATTGAACGAAAGAGTAATTAATTAAAAATAATTGAACGAAAGAGTAATTAATTAGAAATGGTAATAGTGCATTGATAATTCGCCCAACTAAGATCGAAGACAGAATGGGTGTACGCTGGCCGCTCGAACAATTTGAGTGATGCATTTACCAGTGTATGGACTAATGGACTTATTCATAAATTAATATAATATGGTTTTCCAAACCATCTAGTAAAAATGATTAGGAATATGATTTCTGGAAGAACTTTTTATGTTGAAGCGAATGGTGTAAAAACCACAAAACAATTTAATGTTATAAATGGGCTACAGCAAGGCACCGTCTGTTCACCCTTGTTATTTATAATATTTATCAATGGATTACTTGAATTTTTAAACAATATGCAATCTAATGGTGCGATAAACTGTTCAATTGCTTTTGCTGATGATCTGACAATTCATGTTGCAAGTAAAACGCTAGAGACGATCGAAAATTCTTTACAAGAAATGTTCGACGCAGCTCAGAGTTATATTAATTCTTGGGGATTAAGAATTAATCATAGCAAATGTGAGCTCATTTTGTTTAGAAACGTTTTAAGATATTGTCATGTGTCGGTCCGTAAGAATTGGAAACAATTTAGTATCGGAACCAACGCGGGAACCAGTATAAATCCATCAAATTCCGTACGATATCTAGGGATTTACTTGCAATATAACTCCAATCATACACAACATATAAAAAAAATTATTGAAAAAGCCAATAAAGCATTTGTAATTGCTAAAAGATTATTTAATTCCAGTCATCTATTACCAAGAGTGAAAATAATTGCGTATCAAAGCCTAATAAGACCAATTCTATCATATGGTTGTCCAATATGGTTCAATATCAGTGCTTCTCTTATGGAAAAAACAAGAATATTCGAAAGAAAATGTCTACGAGTTTGCCTTAATCAGTATAGAAAACGTGATACTAATTATAAACATTACATCTCAAACAAAAATATTTATAATTGGAGTAAAATAGTAAGAATTGATAATTTTATCATTTCATTAATTCGAAATCATTTTAATAGAGTTGCAACAATTCAGAAAAATTCATTAATAAATCATTCAATATTTCAAAATGATCAATATATAGCAAATTCTATGATTTCTGGATTTATTCTTCCAGAAAGTTTCCCATTTTTAAACAAAAATAAATATATTCAAAATGAAATGAAAATACCAATTCTATATCACTTCAATCGACGAGCTACTGATAAAACAATTAAATATACCCCAATGGATATCGATCCAAATCAATTTAAATATAGCACTGATATGTCATTGTCAGACCTAAATAAAAAAAATGACTATTCCAAATATTGGTGGTTTAATTAGTATAAGTAGATTTAGATTCATCGTAAAAAGAATTTCTCATTCTTGAATGCTGTTCAAATTGAAAACCCTAAATTTAATGTGCCTAATGATAATTTTATTTAGGATCTCATTCTTGAACAGCATTTAAAATTGAAAACCCTAAATTCAATGTGCCTAATGATAATTTTATTTAGGATCATACTTTTAGAATAGGATTAAGTTAGTAGTAAGTTTTATCATAAAAAAAGGGGATAAATATTAATTGTTTTTTAAAAAAAATTCAATTTATATAAAAAAATAAAATAAAAGAAAGATGCTTCATCTAGAGTAGTAAAAATTAATAAGTAGCCTAAAATGCAAAATATAAATTACTATAATTTTATAAACAATTTAATTTAGAGAACTCCTATGCGGGTCAATAAATTATTTAAAATAAATAATTTCAGTAGTTCTTAGGTTTTTTATGAATAAATGTAAATATTGGTAAATAAAATAAACTTAAATAAAAAAAAAAAAATTTTTTTTTTTATATAGAATTTGATAAAATAAAATATTATATTTATATAGTAAAATAAGTCAATAAGATTTTAATTGTATAAAATAAAAAAAAAATACGTAAGAAAACAAAGAAAAAATAAATGATTAGTAACAAAGAATTTGTTTTAAATCGTAAAATTTATAGAATATATAAAAAAAAATATAAAAATGAAGCTTCTTTTAAAATATAAGAGTCCAAGAAAAATTTCTTCGATCCTTATATTTTTTCTAAGAGAGAAGGTGTTGTGAATTGAGGCAACCTGTGCTTCAATTCACAACGGAAATCAATAACATTTCAAAATTAATAAAATTATTTAAATATTAATTAATTGAAAAACAAAAGTGTCAAATTACGCGTTGCTCGTGCACAGAGAAAAAATTAATTCAATAAATTTTAATTGCTCTGTGCTGACAACGCGTAAAATTAATTAACCAATCGAATTAAAATTAATTTAAATTATTTTGTTGGAGAAGGTGATTGGTTTTCCAAAAAATTATTGGAAAGATTTTGGAAAACCAAAAAAGCTCTCCAACAAAATAAAATAGAAAGAAAAATGTGAATTTAGGCAGTTGATCGGATTAAGTTTTGATTAAAAATTTTAAAATATAAATCATTAATTTAATCGATCGGATCAAAAAGTCAGTTTAAAAATAGATCAGTTATTCTGTCGGAAAATTAGTTGAGTTTGTTTTTGTCATTTTTAAAAGGAAAATTTGAAAATAGATTTACAAAAAAAGTTAAATTTGTTGAATTAAATAAATAAAAAAGTTGATAAATAAATTTATTTTAAGGATAATTGTGAAATTGAAATAAATAATAATAAAATGTAAAATACTTAAATGGAACTAAAATTGGTAAAAGTATAAATATAACAAGACAACTAATTGTGGTAATATAGTGTTTGTTAATAAAATTTAATATATTTTAAAATAAAATAATTAATTAACGAATAAATAAGAACTTTTATTTAAAAGAAAATAAGAATAGTAAATAAAAGGTGAAATAATAAATAAACAGATAAAATAAAGAATAAAGAAAACTTTTTTATGATTGTAATATACTTTATTACAACACCCCTTTTGGTGGGATAACCAACTAAAAAACACTAGTGACTCGGTTCGTAAGTCATTCACGCAGGCCAGGCGCTCAATCGACCCTGTATTGTGGGTGGAGTATAGAACCAAGCTAAAGATTTTTAAAAAAGAACTCAGATCGGCTAAAAGATCCAGCTGGAGGAAATTCTGTGTTGATATAGAAAACACCTCGGAAACAGCTAGGCTCAAAAATATCCTAACCAAAACACCGACTCTAGATACACTCCTAACCGGTCCATATGCAACACTCTAAAGGTAGGAAGCGCAAAAACACGGTATTCGACCTAATAACGCAGAACCACTTAAGCTGGGCGTTGAGCACATTTAAACCCTTTAAATCACCGGGGCCAGATGGCATATGCTACAGAAAGTGCATAAGTTGGTAATCCTTTGGTTATCGGTAATCTTTAAGGGTTGCCTTGGATCCAAAATTCTATTCATACCCAAAGCTGGCAAAACTGGTCATATTAATCCGAAGGATTACCGACCAATAAGCCTAACCTCGTTCATGCTGAAAACCATGGAAAGAATTCCGGACGCGTACATCAAGGAGAAAATTGACCCTTCACTACTGTCCAGTTCTCAACACGCTTATACAAAGGGGAAATCCACTGAACCGGCACTTCATAAGGTCGTTCTATGTGTTGAAAAATCCCTTCGCTACAAAGAATACACGCTACGAGCCTTCTTAGATATAGAAAGTGCATTACTTACTACTGTAGCGATTGTCAAAGCACTAAACTCAGCTCCTATAAGTAAACCGATTCGTAATTGGATTACTGAACTTCTAAAACACAGATTAGTAACGTCGGAATGGGCCTGCGTTCTGTTATCTTTACTCTGGAACTTAAGAGGCAACCATAATGTACTTATGCAAAGCATCTGCAAAGTGTCAAAATTGAACGAATGCATATATATTCTTCGTTATGCACTGTCATTGCAGAAGTGTAACCATAATAGGCATATGCAAAGTGACATTTGAAAAATATAAACTAAAAATTAGTGTATAAATAATTATAAAATTTATGTGTAGTTTTCACATTTCATGATCCTCACGTGTTTAATTTCAAGCAATAATTCATCACTCTTGTCAAATTTCCTTCTGCACTACATAACTGATCCTAGTTACGTACTGAAATTTCACAATCAAAATTATAACGAAACAGAGAGCAAAAGTTAACGAAAGCAACCATATGCACATTATGGTTCGAAGATACGATTTTTATATAATCGTATCATGCATAGAGTTTGCATAAGCCAGCATATGCCTATTATGGTTGCCTCTTTAGTCCTAAACGAAATTCTAAAAACCATCAGCGAACTAATACAAAAGGCACTTGAAAAACTCAGCAAATGGGCAAAATCCAGTGTTCTAAAAGTAAATCATCAGAAAACCGAACTAGTACTCTTCACAAATAAGTACAAAATCCCGACTTTCAAAACTCCCAAGGAGGACAATATTCATCTTTCACTCGTAAAACAAGCTAAATTCCTTGGCCTCATTTTAAACAGCAAACTTAACTGGGGACCCAATGTTGAAGAACGAGCGCTGAAAGCTAATAAAGCCTTCTACGCGTGCAAACGCTTGTTTGGAAAAACGTGGGGTTTGAAACCTGAACTTACTCAATGGATCTACACAGCTATCGTGCGACCAATAATGATGTACGGCATCGTTGTTTGGTGGCCTGCCATTGATAGCAAAGCATGCTGATCAAAACTAGAAAAAGCTGAAAGAAATGCAGCACTGGGGACAACTGGTGCGCTACGCACCACATCCTCAGACTCGCTGAACCTTATACTATCTCTTATACCAATAGACATATTTGCAGCCAAAATCTTCTGCAAAGCCATCAGTTCTCATGCAAAGAGTTTGGTCATTCTAAAATCGGTTTGAATTTAACAGAAGAACCGCTTATATGGTCCCTCTCCTCTCACTCAATCGAAAGTACGAGATCGATATTCCTAGTAGGGATCATTGGGCAAAAAGAAGCTCAGACCCTATAAATGTCATTAACTTATATACCGATGGTACGGGTGTCGGTGCGGCAGTGCGGACAAGCTAGCCAGAAGAGGTGCTAACCTCACCGCAGCTGCTGCCGAACCAGTCCTCCCACCACTGAAATCCTTCAAAAATTTACTCGATAATAAAGCTCTGGCTCAGGCCAAGCTGCGCTTTACCAAATCAGAAACGTGTAAAATAACCAAGGTTATGTGGAGCACTTACAATGAGAAAAAACCACTTCCATACTCAACCTACCGCGCCCACAATGTAGGAGAGTAGTTGGTATCATCACTGGCCACTGCTTGATTGGCAAACACATGCGTGGGATGGGCTTGATCACTAACGATCTTTGCAGGAACTGCAGGGAACCAGGACAGGAAGAAAGCTTAGCCCACCTCCTCTGCCACTGTCCGGCACTCGCGATTAGGAGGCTGGAAATTATAGGCTTCGCATTCGCACCGGGTCTCGTAGAGGTATCCAAAACCGGCTTCAGAACCCTACTGAGGTTTTCTGAAAGCACGAAATCTTTCGACCTGGTGAACACAGCTCAATAACCTCCTCTCATTACGATTTTTCAGTGGCATCGCTAAGGACCTGTTAAGGTATATGTGTGGCTAACGCCGCCACTTCAACCTAACCTAAACTAAAGTAGGCAGTCTTTTTTTTAATAAAATAATTAATAAATAAAAAAATTCATATAATTCTTAATAACATTTATATTTTACATTTTCTTAAATTAATAAGACTGTTTTTTTACCAAATAATGTAATAAAGAATATAAATAAAGAAATTCATATAAATATTAATAACAGTTACATTTTAAATTTTCTTAAATTAATAAGTCTGTTTGATATACCAAATGATATACCAAATGAATTCGTGCAGCCATTATTGGTTGGCTTATAAGCTTCCATAACTTTAAGCTTTAAAAAAAATATTGTTATTCAAATTTTTATTAAAATTAAATTTTTATACCAAATAGCTAGCAAATCCACTATCTTGTCCTATTTTCAGATTTACTGCTTCTAAATCGCTATTAATAGGACTAGCACAATCATATTTTGCTGTTTAAAGCACACATTTTTTAATAATTTTAATGTTTTCTGACATTACTGCTATTTCTTTGAAAATATTTCTTTGAAATACTTACATTTTTTAAATTATAAAATAAATTGATTTCAACAAAATTAAAAATACTCTATAATATCACTACTAATAACGTACGCAGCACAAATATTTATAAATCTTTTTTTTTTAGTGAAAATACAAAAGTTAATTTGACGTTTAGTTATTTACAAATTCTTGACTCTCTATCTAATAAATATTGCTTTCTCTTACTAACACATTAGCAGTAAGATTAAGTTATGAAATCAACGTTAACTTTTTTTTTTGCTGGGCAGTCTGTTCATCTAAAAATATCGAAATCGGTTCTTCTGTTAAATTCAACAATAATTTAATAAATATCGATATCGATACAATAGTACTAGAGAACATAAGAGTGCGGTGCGATACGAATACGAACTACGAACACGAAGTATGGATAATAGCCTCTACAAACTGGGCGCCTATAACACCTTTATATCACATCTATAACATGTTATGAAAAACGCATTCAGACTGAAAATACTTGATATATTTTGACGTTTATAATTTCTGAAAAAAATAAACAATGCGTTCCCATTGAATTTTTTAAAGATAAACAATGCGTTCCCATTGAATTTTTATGAAAAAAATTATGAAAAAAGTTATAAAAAGTTAAATTGATTTTAACTTTTTCTTATTTTTCGCCAATTTTTTTTTCATACAATCCTGTAAAACTAAAAACTAAAAATTTCAATGGGAACGCTAGGTAATAAATATACACTCGACAATTATTTTTCAAAGTTCAAATAAAATAATAAAAATAACAATAAATTGACAATTGCTGTCTGGGGTTGCAAAAATTCCTGAAAATATTACCGATAACATCGAAATATTACAAAAGTATCGAAATTTTATTATGTCAATCCCTCAAAAATTAGGTGATATACGCTATATCATGTTATAGAGGTAATATAGATTGACACATTTTTTATATGGAAATATTAGTCTTTAACATGTATATATCATGTTATAGCTCTATATCATGTTATAGGTGCCCAGTTTGTAGACGCTATTAAGCATAATAAAAGCATTATAAAATATAGTGAAGGGAAGAATAGTAGAAAGAGCAAAAAAAATTTTCTCCGGCTATATTGTAATTATGTACAGTGAGTCACAAAAGTAATGGGACAAGACTAAAAATTTAAGAAAAGAGAAAAATAAGATAAACCAATTATTTTAGAAGGCTCAAATTTGTTACAATCCATTCCAAAAGAAGATATAAAGGAAAAGGTTGTCATACCAAGTACTAAAATTTAATTTTTTAATTTTATGTAAATAAATAAATTGCGAGTGAGTAAGTTAAATTTCCTAACTAATGTAATAATTTTCAATTTTTTTTATTAATATTGAAATCCAAATTATCTAACAAACCTATCTAACTTATTAATAAAATAAAGAATTAT
Source organism: Empis stercorea (assembly GCA_949752835.1). Taxonomy (NCBI): domain Eukaryota; kingdom Metazoa; phylum Arthropoda; class Insecta; order Diptera; family Empididae; genus Empis; species Empis stercorea. The sequence goes on along the minus strand of OX457087.1, from coordinate 20,914,533 downwards.
ATAACATATTTTATTGGTTTAAATTATTGGTTACGAATTTTGTGTAATTATAAATAATAGAATAAAAAAATTTTAGTCTTGTCCCATCACTTTTGTGACTCACTGTATATAAATTTTGTGATTTAATATAAAATAATTTAATAAAATAAAAATAATAATAAAAAAAATTATTATTATTATTTTAATTCTAAAATAAAAATTATTTATTATATTTTGAATAAATTATATTTCTTTATTTATATATATATTTTCTATTTTTTCTAGAAAAGTTATAATATGTTGTTGATAATAACATATGGTTATTTTGACACTTCATCGCTTCAAAGTTACAAAAGTTGAAAGTTGGCCAACTTTTGCTTTGCTTTGCGTTACGCTGCTTTGTTAATTTTGCATTGTGAATGAAATTATTGATTTCATATATTTCAACTTTTCTGCGTTGCTTTGCTTTGCGTTGAAGTCGTATTGCGAATCCACTATAAAGCTATACAAAAAAAATATTTCTGATTTATTAAATTTTTTACATTCCAAATTATAAATAAAAAATGTCTCCTTGTAATGTTTCACAAGATTAAATTATAATACAATGGAAATATTATGGAAATTCCAATTAATTTTGAATTGTTATTTGATCCTTTTTGATTTGATGGATTATAGAATTTAATCCTTGTTGATTGTAAAGAAAATTATAAAATATACGCAGTGTTTAATTTCTAAAATGTCTTAAATTTCTTAAGAGATTTTATTAATTAATTACTAAACATTTTCCAGGAAATTGTGAAATAATTATAATAATAAAATTGTTATTTATAAATAAATGTATAAATAATATTTCCATAAAATTAATCGTGTCAGTTCATAGAATATGTGGTGGATGTGGCAAAGTTGATTTAATATTTAGAATAAGCCAAGTTTTTATTGAATTTGACGCATGTTTTGGATCATTGTCTTGAACCAACATGAAATGCAATTCCTATTTTCGCTGCACTTGCTTTCAAATTATCTTGTAAAATCTTCAAATATTGTTCTTTTTTCATAGTATTATCAACAAATACCAGATTCCCAACCCCACCTGCACCCATCGCACCCCACACCATGACGTTTCCGCACCATGCTTGATAGTAGGTGTAATATTTTTATTGTCTAATGCAGTAGCTGGTTTTCGCCATACATCTACGGCCATCAGAGCCGAAAATGTTGAATTTGGATTCATCGAACATACACGCAAGAGTTCCAAAATTCGTCTGACTTATCTTTAAACTCATTGACATAAGCTAGTCTTTTGCTGATATTGTTTTTTGATAAATATGGCTTTCTTCGTGCAACACATCCTTTATAGCCTTTTGTATGTAAAAAATTTCGTACACTTTGGGGGTTGTAACTGATACAACTGATACATCCAAATCCGTTTGTGCCGTTATTTTTGGAGCACCAATTTTAGGATCATT